>JBBMKC010074186.1:0-17223 GCA_037834085.1 Bipalium vagum | reverse complement strand
AATTCAGGGGTACCTTTTGATCTTGTCATTGAAAAATAGCTATGAAATAATGATTTAAATATTATTGATATATTTTTAATTAATTTACCTTATAAGTAAATAGATTTGAAAAATTTAAACAATAAAAAATAGTATAGAAATTTTTTAATTTATTAACAATTATTTAGAATTTTAGGGTGCTTTTTACTTTTTTCCATGAGTATAGTTACATAAATATTGATTGACAAGTTATGAAGACTCATCAAATTATTTATTTGAATAAAACAATTATTTAAGTAAATTAATTAAGAAGTTTAAATAATAAGTTATTTAAACAAATTAAAATTATTTTGAACTTTTTTATCCTCACATCCCCCTTTTTTTAAAGAATTTCTTGATCTTTTCAATATTTCTAACAACTTTCTTCCTATTCGTATCTGTCATGGATTTTCTTTTGATTTCGTAGGGCCCCTCGTATTGATCTTGATCTTTTGTTTTATAAATAAATTTTTTATTTTTCATATACACATACATCTGTATCAAGTACATCGGTAGAGACAATTATGTCAAATGAATAAGTGACATATTCACATAGTATCTAGGTGATGGCAGTGTGACGGATCCTGGAGTCCAAAACGACACTAAATATAAAATTTAATGCACGTTAGGGGTCGGGCCAAATCACTCTGTGCACCATCGAGAGTAAATTGATCTCTGCCCCCATTGCAGTCGATACCTACCAATGATGGACAGGAAAAACACCAAACTCAAACCACAATAAAGGGATATAAGGACATAATCCAGTGATAGTCCAGTCTTGGTCCTGCAGTAATGCCCAGGATCTATTACTCTCAGTAAATGAGCACCCCCAATGAGCACTTATTCCCTCCCGATTGACCATGGATCCAAAGCCCAGCCACTTCAGAATGAGCCCTGTGTGGATCTGAGGATGGATACCGTGATGGTTTTATTTTCATTTTTCATATCTTGTATCTAAACTTAATTAATGTACTAAATAATTATTCAAATAAATATAATATTTTCAGTAAAATTCTAAGGCCAAAATATAGCACAGTAATGCATAATCACAGGAATAGCTTTTTTTCTTTAAAATCACTTAATAGGAACCTAAATAATAATTATAGTACAGATCTTTATCCTTCTTTTTTCTACTTTCCCCCTTATCATAATCTTCACTCTGTTTATCCTGTGATTCCTCATAATAATAATCCTAACTTTTACTACAATATCCAACCGACCCTGGTTTAGCTCCTATTTTTAACCCGAACTTTCCTCCCCCTCCGCTACCCACAGTAACTAATCCATACCTCCACCAAAGATCAAGACCCTACGGCACTCTGATTATAAAAAATATATAATTAATAGACTCAAAATTTAAAAATGAGGTCTTAGATTACTCACTGGTTATCAATAAACTAAGAAATAATAACTCAAAAATATCAAATAAAATTACCTATAATAATACTGAAATCACTAATAATAAGGATAATAATAAACTTCTGAATAACAGCGATAATAAGATAAATAAAGAAAAAATTGAAAATAGTACCATTAAGAATAATAATAATAATAATAATAATAATAATAATAATAATAATAATAATAATAACACAGGTACCTTTTTGAATTCTTTAAATAGTGCCAACTTTGAGATAATTAATTATAACTATATAGTAAACCTAATAGACAGAAGGCGAAAAGCGAATTCCATACTCACTTACTAAACAGGTAAATAATAATAATCCAATTAATGATTAATCCATCAATCTCCAACACCGAGAGAGACAAAAAAGTCGGTATTCCCGTAAAACGGACGACACCAAACTCCGATACCGATGGAGGTATCGTAAAAGGTCAATTCGGTAGTCCTGTAAAAGGGACAAAAATAAAGTCCGATACCGATGGGGTTGCCACACTTGGCGCATTCGGGAGTCCCGTAAAAAGGAAGAAAAATTCCTCTGAAACCAGCGGAGCGGTCAACAACCGAAATACTGGTAGTTCGAAAAGGTGAACGACTATAGGACAGGGTAATCTGGAAGATCATGTCAAAGGTCCAAAGATCCTATCCGATGGTAACCTATCCTGGATCTTTGAGAAGGATTTCGAAAGATCTCTTGACTTAATATCCGATGGATCGTCAAACTCCTCTTGTGTGGATTGAATTCTTCGCCTGAGGAGGCGAGAACGACGTCGTGGCTAAAATGATATCAAAACTCAAGTTGCGATGCGCTAAATGCACTAAAGAGTATCAAGTCAGGACACGAAAAAGCATTAATAATGATAAAAACATGATTAATTTTCATCAATTCGCACTCAATCAATGTATCAGTGCCTATGTGGGATGATTCTAAAGAGAGATGTGTTCTTCCATCACTTGGAATCGCATCAGGATGCACCCACTAGCAAGCCTACTGCTCCCCTACTAGAAATGGCAGTTACGGAAGCATATAATAATATGGAATGACTAGTAGGGAGGGCGATAGAGATCTTCATCCGGGCAAACTTAGAAGATGTTAACAACATCACCTACATTCAACCCAGACCGGCCACAGCTTTAATAAATAAAAAGCTAGGAGAATTCTATCGTCTATTCCCCTTTGCTAGTCTATTTAAATGGCAAAAAATAGTCTGGCCTGTGCACTGGAATGCGTAGCACTGGTTGATTTTTCTGGTCGACAGATCTTCTGGTGCTGCATATCTGCTGGATCCCATGACAGGAAACTGTCACTATGGTGAGAGGGGTCTACAATTAACGAAAGTCATAAAATATCTCAGTATTCCTCAACAAAATCTCAGACTGGAGCCCAGCATCCTCCAAAAAAGTTTTGCCTCAGCAATTCAGAAATGGAGATTGCGGGTTTTTCATTGTACTTTCTATTTGTAATTTTATATCTATAATTTTATTTCTTTGGTAACTCAATGGGCAACTTTCATGTAAAATTGACATCTTTATAATGTAATTTTAATTGGCTTTAAATATTGCTTTTAACTCAAGAATAACTTATCTCTCATAAACATAAAATCAAATAAACCCTTATATACATATAAATAAATTATTATTATATTAATCTAATTACCTTAAAAATTGCTTTTAATCTATTAATAATTAATCTCAATATATTAAATTAATAACTTCATAAAAATAACTTTAAAAAATAAAAAATACTAATTTATATAACTAAATTTTATCCAATAAATAAATCGCAACTTTAGCATAAATTCAAATTTCCTAAATAGTATTAATATCTAAAACTCTAAAACATAATAAATATGTAATAAACAATAGTTAATAATTTAAACTTTAATTAAAAATTGTATAATAACTAATAACTGCAAACTTCTAATTACAGTAAAACCTGCTTAAATTGAACACCATAGTGTCCTTGCTGAAAAGTTAAAATTAGAGAGGTGTTCAGATAATCAAGGTGTTCAAGTTTAACAGGTTACATTACACATCTGTTTACACTTTTGTTCAATTTTACAAGGTTTTTGAAAAATAAAAGTAAGGTAATTAAATTTAAAAACTTAAAGTACTACAAAATTAAATAACGAATATGTAAACATTTATTCTTTGATCAATGATGGTTGTTTTCAATACAGTTATCTTTTTAGATAATATTATTTGTTGTAATTCAGATAAAGAATGTATTGCTGAATCCAAGTCATTAAAAATTATATAATCGGATAAGATTTTTAGACATCTTATTGCATTAGTCATTGATGATTTTATTTGCAAGCTTGGTTCATCTCAATTATTAAAGGCTTAAATTTTTCCCCGGTGGAAGTACAAAGTAAGCAAATAGTAATCCGCTCTTTTGCTAATTTACCTCCTTTTGCTAATTTACCTCCTTTTGCTAATTTACCTCCTTTTGCTTTTTTTCCTTTTAAGATAAGGCTTTCTGGGGTAATCCATGCCAAAACAATCCTGTTTCGTCTACATTTCAAATGTTGCATGGTTTATACCCATGTGTAATATTTGGCAAGCAGTGTTTCCAGTTTTGGACAATTTTTCGGTCTAGATTTGCACTTTCACCACAGAGTGCTCGAAAACATATAGTATGCCTATTTCGAAAAGCTTGAAGCCATCCATTTGAAGCTTTAAAATTATGGACTGATAAACTTTTAACCACTTTTATTTTATGACTCATTTCTGTTAATTTTATTTGTTATTTCGTCCCCTACATTTTTCAAACTAGATGCAGTGCCTTGAGATTATAAATTTCTTAGCAACAGCTCGTACGGACAAACCGTTCTTCAAATCATGGTGACATTTTATTTTCTCTAAAATACTTAAGTGCATAGTAAATATAGTTTTAATTTAAATTGAAATTTATGTCATTTTTTATTATTTAAACAAAATTTTTAAAAAGTGTTCAAATTTTAAAGTACACAAGTTTTCAATTAACACAGGTGATAATAACTTATATTTACAGTGTACGGAATTAAATGTTCAAAAAAAAGAGGTGTTCAGCTAACAAAGGTGTTCATTTATGCAGGTTTAACTGTACCTTAAATTTCTTAAAATGCTCTAAATTTAACTTTAAATTATACTCCATAAAAAAGCTTTCTTATTTACCTTATTTTTAAAAAATAATTCAACTGTCTAAATAATCTTTCAATTTTTAAAAATTTTTATTTTTTATTCTATTTATAACTTTCCCACGTAAAATTATCTAGGCTCATGATAATTTTTACACCGAGATCATAATATGTCATGAGTAGTTTGACATCCCAAGACTCAGCGGACGTGAACAAAAATGATACATAAAGATCTCACGAACAAACCAAGGTTGATGAAACAGTTCAATATCCGCTGCTCACGGTATATTGGATGATATAATCTCCCAAGGAATGTTACTTATTCCTAACTCTTATCGCCTGAGTAGCCTGAAATACTAAGGCTCAATAGTTTGATGGCAAAAAGAAAATAAGAATTAGGAAACATTATATGGTATAGCTACATCTTTTATTTTTAAAGTGTTAAAGAGATATCTTTTTATGGTGAAGGGTAGAATTGTATAAAATTTTTAATAAAAAGTAATTTTAATTTTCCTGAGGGGGTAATTTTTGAGAACCCTGCACATTTTCCAATACCCTTTGTAAATTCAGAGAAAGAATTTTTAACGTCTTTTTGTGGTTGTTGTCCTGTTTCTGTGATATTTATTATTTAACGTAAGGCATATGGTTGTTTTCTCGGAATAAACGAATTGGTGATGTGTGGAGAGAGTCAGGGAATACACTCTTTAGACTCAGATAAGTTTTGTTTTCTATGTTTGGGTTTTTTCTGCAGTACTGGGGAAAGAAGAACAACGAGACCGAAGAAAGACAGAAAAAGGAAACATATATATTGCTGTTTTATATTAAGTTCAACACACCGGGCCGATGATGACAAGAAAGAACACAGGAAACAATTAGATGATGAACAAGACAATATTAAAGAAACTAGAATATTAGAAAATAAGCGAAGAAGACGGCAGTAAAGTGTTATATAAAATAAATGTTGATTTTTTTAATATATATAGAGAACACATATAAACACATACGATTGAAAGTTGAGATTACAAAAATCATGGGAGATATTAAGAAAGGAACTGTGCACGAAGACGAGATTGTAATAAGATTGAGGATTCAGAGTATAAAGAGAATAATAATAATAAGTTGGAAAATAATGATAAGATAATAGATACATATATATACAAGCAATATTATTCCTGGGCAAGGTGAAGTACCGTCTCTAAGGGAGAAGTGATATATGTGTAATAAGACTCCCTGACAGCCGCAGTTAAGAGATTGTGGACTACAGCACATCTCTGATTCTTGGAGAGGCTCAATTTTTTAGAGGAGCCTCGTTTGCAATATCCCAAGATCCAAGGAGCTCACATTGAGGACACCTAAAATGACTTTCGAGCGATTTTCTGCAGCAAGACGGTCTGCAAAGGAGGTATATTTGGCGCGTTTCCCTCCCTGGTGATGGTAAAGTTCTTGACGGAGTCATAAGGGACTTTGATGTCTAGAATTATAATAAGCTTCTGTTGGCTGGCGAATGACCAGGTCCAGGCGGAGTGTCGATTGTAACTCAGGTAGAACCATATCGGCACTCCACATCAAACCCGAGTGCTGAGAGATACTCGACAGTCACATGCAAGACAGCTTTATGTTTGCTGTGTGCACAAAGGGCCGGATATTGTAGTGGTTCAGTATATGGGCTTGTCTCCGGGTGATCATTACAGCGCTGACAAAGAATGAAGCGGCCTTTAACAAGGTTAAAAAGGCGGCATTTATGGCTTAGATTATTGCTACGGGCCTTAAGAAGGAAATGTCAGGTGGTCGGCAGAAGGTGAAACTTATGAAGTACGAAATAGGAAAGAAGGCTCAGGCTGAAATAAGAGACCAGAGACCCTGTGACTTATAGGAAAGTCATTCAGTATAATGTTGAAGCTCCATGGATGTTGTCTCAATTCAAAAACGTACTGTAGAGTCTCATTAGAAGTACAGACAATGACGGTAAGGGCCAAGGATTGGCCGGTCATCATAAAGGTACATTCAATGCCCTGCATCTTCAATGCTTTGCAGGCCTTCCGAATTTTGGTCCATCAAGTGGCCTGGCCGAATAAAGTGAAGTTATTACGGTTGGAGATCCATGAAAGACCTATGGTAAGGTCCGTGTGTGCTGTGACATGTGAATGTATTCTCACCACAAGCAGCAGGTGGGTGGTGGTAAAGGTACGAAAGATGGTGTCCGAGCTGGTAATGTATCGAAGCCGATGTGGTAATCATCAAAGGCCCGTGTTAACACAAACCCCCTAGGGAGCGTAAAGGAAGGCCAAGAGGTGGCCGGTGTCCGTAACCTGGCGGAACATCTCCCGAAGCCGCTCATCGTAACCCTTCTGTTGTTCGCGATAAAGAGATTTGCGGGATTGTTTCGACGCCAGAATAAGATGATCCACTACCCGATTCGCAAAGTGAAAGAGGAGACGCGAACGCAGGAAGGTCTTGTAGAGGTAGATCGTCTGAGCCGGATGAAGATTAGATAGGATAATTTGTGAGAAGTTCGAGAGGTTCCACTCCAGGATCTCATCGGTCGAGATACGTAGGTCGGCTCCATGTGTAACTCCAAGATAGGATTAGACATGGGTGGGGAACACCGGTGGAATCGGTTCCCCATGGACAAAGAAAGGAGCCGGAGGTGCACTCTGACATAGATATCCGCATTTAAGCGGACGGAAATACAGATGGATGGCCCGAGTCAAGCAGCTGAGCTCGTCAATCATGGTTTGTAATTTCTCATGAGAAGGACCAATAACAGCAATATCATCGGCTTACGCTAGGCAATCAAAGGTATACTGATCGTCATAATTTTTCTAACACTACATAATTCATGTTATATAATTTTATTAAAGTATAATTTCTAGGTCAAATGTATTGTATATCACTTCAAAGTAATATATATTTTATTTTAATAGAAATATTAATTGTTTAAATAATATATATTAAGTTTTTGTTGAAATAAACATTTTAAAATAAATCATAATTTTTAAAACAGTTACTTATTATGCATTTAATAATATTTAATTAAACCAAATGTAATTATTTAACATTTGTGCATTATATGTTTTAAATTTTAGTAATTAAATGAAAAGTTTGTCTGAAAAAACAAAAGCCTTGGCTTTGAAAGAAGACGGTTTCAGTTACTGTCAAATTGCGAAAATTATGAAGATATCAAGAAATTCCGCAATTAATTTATGTGCCTATGTAAAGAAGGATGTCTGCAAGAAACGTGGACTAAAATTTACAATAAATAAGGGAGAGAAATTACTTATTAAAAGAAAGCAAGAAGAAGGTAAATGCAATGAAATTGAAAAATGAATGTGATTTGAGTATTTCTGTTTCAACTATTCAAAGGCACATGAAAAGAATTGGAATGAGATATTAAAAAAATATCATCAATGATTTATTTAAGTAAGAAGCATAAGGAAGACTGATTAGCGAAAGTAAGTAAAAATCATCTAAGTAAAAATCATCTATGGGAAAAAACTTTTTTTACGGACGAAAAATGATTTAGTTTAGATGGCCGTAATGATTGGCGAACATATATTTCAAAAAATGAAGATATAAGTCGACAGCGCAGACAATGCAGGGGTGGCGGTATTATCGTTTGGATGAAGACACTACCCAATGACTTACTGTCCTATAATGTTATCAAAGGGAAATTTAATTTAGATTCATATATAGAACTGCTAAGAACAAGTACAATTTTAAAATAAAATTTTGGTACAGATTTTTGGCTACAAGAGGACATATCTCCTGTTCACAAATCCGCCAAAGTCAAAGAATTTATGAAATCTAATGGTATTAATATTTTAATTTGACCAGCTAAAAGTCCTGATTTGAACATTGCTGAGGATATTTGGAAATTAATTTCAGATCAGGTCTAAGACGGTCCACAATTTCAAAATATCAAAGAATTGTCAGCAAAACTGAAACATGTTGTGTATGACATTAAAAAATACCAACGTGCAAAAATCACAGATTTGTATAAATCTTATATAAGACGTTTATGTACAGTTTTATTAAAAAGAGGTTCCTTATTTAACAAATAATATGCTCTTAATAAATATTAGGTGTTTTAAAAAAAATTATGCTTTTTTTAAAAATGTACATTATTTACCTTAGTTATTTTATTTATAGCACATTATAATAATTGCATGGAAAATATGACATATGTGGCTTACAAAACTACTTCTATCATACTGGCACAATTTGACAAAAATTAAACATTTTATTTGTATAATACTAAAATATGTAATGTTAGAAAATTATGACGATCAGTATATCATCGGAGACCTGAAGGCGACCAGGATAGTTGATAAAGTGGTTCAGCAGAAAATTGATTGCCAAATAAAATAGGGACATGGACAACGGACAGCTCTGTTTAACCTCTCTATGTATGGCTCTGGATGACGTGGTGAAATGGTGGCATACATAGAAGGTCGAGTTGTCGTTATAGATTTTCTTTAAAAGGTTAACGTCAATGTGCGCCATTCAAGACATAAGAAGAGTGAGCCAGATGAGCTCGTGTGGCAGGCTGGGAATTGCCTCCGCAACATCCAGGAAGCACACGTGAAGCTCTTTCTGGTTAAGCAGGTCGACAGAGAGGGCAGCCTTAATGATCGGCATTTCTTGATCTGTGCTACCAAAGACGTTAATGGCACCAAGATCAATTGTCTGGTTCGGAGAAAGGAAATACGAATCGTGACTGTCCACTTCAACTTCCAGAATTTCCGGGGAAGCCGGGTTTGACGCGATGGAGATCACTCGAGGAGCGAAGAAATATCAGAGCCGTCTGGGGAACGGTGGGAGATCACAGGCGAAATTGTTTTTTGATTAGGAAGTCCAATGAAGGATGAAAGGGGGCCCTCATTCGGAAGCAGAGGGAGTCAATTTACTCGAGCTCATACTGAAGAGAGGAGTTGACGATTGAGAAATCATCGCGGAGTTGCTGAAAAGACTGAACAGAGGTCCGAATCTCTGAAGTGTGTTGATGTGAAATGTACGTTGGCTGGATGTACCTTTGATTGTGGAGGGCCCCGCGGAACGGATACAATCCTCCGTTTGGACACATTGGTCACAAGTGATAGGAGGCAAAGATATATCCATCTGACAAGCAACCTTACTTTTCAATGGCAGAAACGGATCACTATAAATGAGTGAGTATTCCACCAGAGGGAACAACGACTCTGACGTTGTCATCTATATCAACCCCCGGATCAAGATCAACACAGGGGGATTCCGGGGGTTCAAGATCACCCGGAGGACAGAGGGCCCTGTGAAGGTCTGTCAACAATCCCTGGAGGTTTAATGGTGGTATCAACTGTTAACTCCCAACCGATTTTTGCCACCTTTGCCAGACGAGATCTCGCAGGAGACGAATGGGTCCCTGTCACAGATTTCATGGCGAAAGGTTGAATAGTTTAAAAATAGTGAAAAAAGAGTAATGAGCCTCAATAATTGAACATTTAGTGTAAAAAGCAAGTTTTGTAGTAAAAAAACCCAGAGGAGATGGCGAAAAAACAGGCATAATACAAGTAAAAAAATATCATTCCACATATATAAAAATGGTCCATAATTCAAGATTTGCATCTGGAGCAATTTCGGCAAACAGTATCTCAGGAAATCAAATTTAGCCCATTCTGCATGAAGTAAAACTCCCTCAGCAAAGAATAAAGCCCACATGCTGTAAAATTTTTTTCCAATGGAAGAAAAAAGGTCATCATAGATGTTCTGGTGCATATCCACTGTTGCACGGTTGAGAATTTTCCGGAAATCTATCTGGGACATCATCATTTGGATCGGTTCTTGAATTGGTGATTTTCTCGATTTGGAAATTTTTTGCATTTCCATGTAATACCAAGCTTGAATCTGGTTGGTCCTATGTCATCAAATAGGAATCCTCCAATTTCGCATGTGTATATTACACAATACATTACACAGCTGAACAAGACTGTAAACTTCCTTCTAGTTTCTTGATTTCCCAACTCTCGTGATTCTTCTCTGATTTTCTGAATGGCCTCCTCTCTAGCTATTTGATTCCTACTGAACCATCTTTCTCTATTTACTTTCCGGCCCAAAACTAACTCCACCGGACTCATATGTGTGTCCCTCTGTACAGATGCGTTTAGTATACTCTATTTTTTGTAAAATATTTGCCCAATCGGTTTTCTTTTTATCTTTTAGAGTTGCGTTTACATACTCTCTAATGGCACGAAATTGCCGTTAAGCGGATTAGAGAAGATCAGGTCTGCTCGTATGTCTACTGCCAGCTTCTGAAATTCTTGGGAATCAAACATTTCCCGCAATCAGCATGTAACTCTTTTGGAGCACCAAACTTTAGGATCCAGTTATTTCGGAAAATCTCGACGACTGTATAGTCGTCTTCTCTTGCTACAGCCAAAAGCATTATGTACGTACTAAACGATCTATGATTGCCAGGATATACCTTTTTTGTGAAATTTTTCTTATAGTGGTCCACAAATATCCACGTATACTTTTTCGAATGGTTCTATCGATGAGATTTTTACTGGGTTTTGACTTCGTGGTGTTGTAACCGTCTTGACTCTTTGACACGTCTTGAACTGTCTTATATTTACCCCAACCGTACTAGACAATCTTTCCATGTCAAAATTTTCGGAAATATATTTCTTCACTTTCTCTGAGCGGCGTATTCCAAGGAGAATTACATCTTTTTATGATTTTATTTTTATCCAAGTTTGAAATAGCCTCAACTATTTTTTTTCAAATGAACCGGTTGTCTCCATGGTTTCACATTAATGGTTTCCTTTCGTAAAAATCTTTTATTTCAACAGGTCCGTGCACCCAATATCAGCCAATCCAAATTTTTGCTGTAGTTCCTTCGATAATTTCTACACCTCCGATTATGTTGTATATGATATGGTCCACTATCCTGAAAGTAATGTTTCTCATTTTATCACCGATCTCAGCTTCTATTAGGTTGAACGTAAAGTTCTTGCCAATTTTTAATATTATGTTATAACTCAAATAAAAAATATCTTGATGCATTACAATAAATATTATCATTTGAGTAATATATAAAATTATATTAACAAAGAAATCATTTGATTATCTGAATTATCTTTCTATTTTATAAGCGCTAAAATGAATTATGATAAAGAAGATATAAGACATTGTATCTTGTACGAATTTCAGAAGAAGAACAGTGCGACTGAGGCAACCAGAAATTTGTAAGAGGTATTCGGAAAGGAAACTGTAAAAAAGAACAGTTCGGTTCTGGTTTCAAAAATTCCAAAAATGAAAATTTCAGCTTGGAAGATAAACCACGTTCAGGCTGTTGTTTATGACTCCACCTTAAAGTCTGAATTAAAACCAGACCCTTTTTCTACTACAAGGGAATAAGCGAGGAGACTCCAGGTTTCACAAACAGCTATTACAACCAATACATAAACTAGTATTTATTCAAAAGTGGTCTAAATGGGTACATGATCTCACAGAAAAAAATAAAATGGATCGGGTTTTTGCATGTTCTTCTCTTTTACGATATGAAAACGATGCATTTTAAGACAGGTTGATAACCGGAGACGAAAAATGGATTCGTTACAGTAATGTCACGCGTAAAAAAGTCTATGTTTTACCAGGTGAACCAGTTCCTACCACATCAAAACCGAATATCCATGCAAAAAAGACCATGATTTCTATTTGGTGGAATTGCAAGGGAATTGTACATTTCGAATTGTTACCTGGTGAAACAATTACACGAGATCTGTACTGTGAACAATTGACACGATTATCATATGAAATACAAAATAAATATCCGAATTTAGCCAATCGAAAGGGTGTTATTCTACACCATGACAATGCAAGGAAAAACGTTTCAATCAAAACCCATCGGAAGGTACATGAACTAGGTTAGTAAGTTCTTAATCACCCTCCATAATAATCTTTAAACAAACCCACACAATAGTACCCATTGAAATGGCAAATTATGAAAAATTAACAAATGAGGTAGATCTAATAGATAAAATTAGCCATGATGAAGTGTTCGATTTGGATTTGACCATTGAGGATTGACTTTTTAATCGTATAGTTACTTTAACAGAAATTCAATCCGAAATGGTCCTTCAACGATTTATAAACAGTGACAGAAAATGTTGAAAAATGATCTTTTCATGTGTTAATTTATTTTTACAAGCAAGTCACATTTTGGTAACCTGCCAAAAATAACCGAAGAGACTAAATTTTTGCTTAATATATAAACCTATATTTTTAGGTTTATTAAAAATTTTTTTCAAAATTTATATTTTTATAAATTATATATAGCTATTGTGTAATATTTTACTATGGAACCTTTCATTTTTACCGCCCTCTTATTAATTCCCTGGTCCCATTTGCAAAAAATGGGATATTTAGGATCAATCAAAATAGAAACTGGCTCAGCTACTCAACACGAAACGAATTATTAAGTGTGATTAAATAATAATTTTTGATTTTACAAAATTCGACTTTACATTAAATGTTTGTAAACAAACAATGAAAATAAATTAAGAATGATTCTGAATTCTCGAAAATATAAAAATTTATTAATGAACCAAAGATTCAGAGATCTTCAAACTGTTTTGACAAATAACTGAGATCAGATTCCGTAAAATTCATCCGAGCACGCCTAAAGTAATGAAAAAATCTTGAAATATTTCATAAACATTACCATTTAAAAAATAATAATAGCCTTACTTCCGTCGAGGGAAATTGATTTTCCGTTTGTTTTCGTAACGAGCAATCGTTTTCAGAGTGTAAAACCTGTCCAACCGATCTCTTACATCACTCACAGCTGACTTGAGATAAATCGATTTGGTCAAGCGTTTCTCAATATCTGCTGGCGATTCGACGTCGTCTATCCATTTCTGATTATGCTTCAATTGCGATAGAAAGTATTTTTTAGCAAAGTTCCCATAGTCGGTACTGGTTATGGTAGGAGAGATTGGTAAGCAGGAATTGTACAACGATTTCAAAGTGTCTGATATTTCTGACAATGTTTCCACACTGCTGTTATGGTACGATTTACCCAGTCGATTAAATGTTGTATTTCTTTCAATGACTTTTAAATTAGTGTTTTTTGTTCTGGATTTAAAATTCGATAGAGAATCGATACTGCAAACTTTGTCCAACTGCAAAGCTATAGAACGAAGATCTCGTTTATTGACGATATTCTAAAATTTATAATAAATTTTTGATTTTCATTAAAAAAGTAAAACATGAATTAATTAATGACCAGAAATTTACCTGATTTTCTTTTTTTTCCTCTGATACTGATTTTATATTTGAAACTTTGATAGAACTGTCTCTATCTTGTTCCAACAACATTTGAAAGTCCATAGAATGACTCCAATGATAAAATTGAAGTTTATGTTGAAAATTTAGCTGATTATTTACAAAAGAAAATTGAAGATTGTTTAAGCATGACCGAATATCTGGTATTGGACCTGAAAACCCTAGAATCCATTGAAGCATATCTTCATGTTCCACAACATGCCCCCTTGACAACAGAATTAATTGCAAATAAACTGCCACATCTGAGAACAAATTCTTATCGAGTTTTACAGTTATATGTGACTTTTTTCGGAGTTTGTGAACTAATTTCTGGATTTCAATAGAATCGGTACCTGTAAGAATTATTGGACGAGTCTCTTTACGCGCTAAATCACACACACTCGCCCAAAATCCCTTGTCTTCCTCCATCACAACATCTGCGTCATCAAATAGAAACAGAGAACAATTTCCGAGTTCCAATTTTGGACTAAGAGTGTTTGTGGAATCATATTGCATTGACTTGAATTTCTTTGAAACGGCTTCAGATGTAATTGGCATTTTTCTTTTTCGTGTGTTAGAAGCCTGTTCAATATTAGAATGACTTCCAACTCCGTTAAGAGTAACAAATTTATTTTCAGCTGCATTTCTCATTTTTTCAAAATTAACACTTGCTCGCTTACTGCTACAATTCATTTCGAATACTTTGTAATTTAATTCAGTAGCTGCAATATAGACAAGACTGGACTTACCTGATCCACAGGATCCTTCAATGATACAAACTGGTGGTAAGCTCTTATAGACTATATTATCTTCAAATGAATCGGACTCGAAATCACTGTCTTTGGAATAACGACATTTCTTCTGTTTCTTTACGCATTTCTTGATTTTCCAACTTTTCAACCATTTTTTTAATTTAGAAACCTCTTCGGAATTCCTTGATAAAAATCTTATAATACTATCTGGAGAATATAGTTCATTCCAGCACTTCGATCTATCATCTGTCACTTTACACAAGTTTTCATAAATATCCTTACAATTAATAATTTTTGAATAATTTGAGCATTTTAGAATGTGCATTTTAACAATATCTTCGGGTAAAAATGACTTGGATTCTTCTTCAATATAATCAATATTACTTGATTTTGACAATGAACTATCCATTTCTGTATCATTTTTTGTCTGTTCCTTATTAAAGTGATTTATTTTATTTTCACATAAAAAATTTTTAATTGAATTCTGCTTTGAAAGACTGGGTTTTTTCTTTTTTTTAATAATTAATTTTGGAACCATTTGAATATATTCAGAATTTTGTATTATACATTCATATGATGAGTCCTGTTTAGACATCAAACTGTTACTCGTTTGTAATTTTGGTTTATTTTTGTTCAGCTTTAAACTTTTGTTTGATTGTCTGGTCCTCATAACTTGAAATTTAAAATTAATTGCTTAAGATAAAATTTGAAAGATGTATTTCATATTATTTAAACAATTATTAAAACAATATTTAAATTTTAAAATATTAATTTAGAATGTTAATCTAAAATAATATACATTTTAAAATATTTATTTATTATGGTTGTTAACGACTAAAAAATTTAATATTTAGCTTTATGAAAAATAATAATTAATTAAAGGTTAACTTTCAAAATGAAAATCAAAGCAATCATAAATAATATACATTTATTTTAAAACATTTTATTAAATACATATATTCGAATAACCAATTATTAAAAAAAAAGTTTGCGAGTTAACGGAATTAGATTCGAGTAATAAACGCGTCTTGTAGCAATGAAACTAACAGAGCTAAAGATTCTTTCACTTGAAACCAAAGTTGCCTGAAGGCACAAAGTTCTCTTTGCCAAAGTAGATTGTTTTTGGGAAACGTTCATTAAGTTTTTTTCCTCCATTGTAATAAATCAGTCGATTCAGGAATTCTTTCTTCACTTTTATTATCTATTATTGTTTGTCCAGGTTATTTTCTAAAAATGCAAGAAGAAAACATCCGGGAGAATTACATTTAAAATTCTTAAACCCTTTTAATAAAACAAATGTTGTGCACCAATTTAAGTGTCAAATGGGCTCAAGTGAATCTTTCAAAGAAGTCTGTTAGTTTTTAAAGTTAAAATGCACAGCTAAAAATTAATCTCAGAAAATGTAAAAAATGTGAAAAATCTCATTGAAAATTTTAGAAAATTTCATTATGAATATTATTTTCATTCTTGTAAATAATTATTAAGTGATCAAGAAAGAAATAGAGAAAAAAGATTTTTTTGAGAAAAAATAAGATAGTGTTAAAATTATTCCGCCATTGGATAATAAAATTTGTACAACATTTAATATATAGATAAACCAATAACAAATTTTAGATATAGACTAAAACGAGTATTAGTATTGTGGAGACTACGACCAAACCCACCCAATCTACTAAAACCATCAGTCCCAATCCCTCCAAGTGATCAATAAATCCATAATTGAAACATTTGACATTGTATTAACCTTTTTATATATTGTGATTCTTAATGTTGTTTTGAACTTCTATAATCAAGTGATGCTTAATGCTGTATTGTACTTCTATAATCATAGCATTGTATTGCCTTTTTTATTTGATATAATATATGTATTAAAGAAAAATCGATTTTGACTGATTTGTAAATAATAAAACGATAATTAAATAATAAAAATTAATAAACAAAAAGAAGTGAAATAGCATGATAAAGGTATAGTAATGACATGTATGAATATTAGTATTAATAAATAAGATAAGATATAGTAATAACATGTATTAGTATTAGTAGCGATTATATTTATTTATTTTTATGTAGGAATTATTATTAATACTACCTGTAAATTATATTTTAAAGAAAAATAATAATATGATAACATCAAGTTACCATTAATAGAAAACCAATAAGAATTTTTAAATCAAAAAATTGTTAAGTCTCTTAAAGTGGAGCAAAGACGAAGAGCTTAACGAGTAGAAGGTTGACTTTTATATGTGTTCGATTGAATGAATTTAAATTAACTGAGATAACTATTATCTTTACAAATTTTATTGAGACTACAAATTAGTTTTTACAATTTAAAGAGTGATTGCTTTTACGACAATCCGCTACAAGAAATCTTTTCCCTTATTTTACGATTAATTAACGAACAGAATCTTTTCGCGTTGATTAAAATATCAACGTCTGAAAAGCCCTCTAGAAGATAATTCACCACCTTAATAAGTTAATTGATTTTAGGGCTTAACCCTAACACTTAATTTCAAGAATATTAATTAAAACTTTGAGTTTAAAATATATTTTTTTTTATTGTGTAATTCAATAGAATTACCAATTATAGTTTTAAAATTATTTATAATAATAAAGATTGTCTAATTCTTTAAAA
>JBBMKC010074076.1:0-17228 GCA_037834085.1 Bipalium vagum | reverse complement strand
GTTTTCTCTTCATTAAAACAGATAATTTTTCAAATGGGTTCCTGTCCAGTGATTGCCCAATCCATTTCAAGACATTTTCACCGGATTGATTAGGCCAATGTGTAATAATTTTGGCCGTATGTTTTGAGTCTTGGTCATGCTGGAATTTGAAGTCAGTCTCAAGACCAAGGTGTTGCACAGATTCCAACAAATTTTCTAAAATTTACAAATAATCTTCCTTATGCATTATTCCATCTATGAAGACTAAATTTCCAACACTTAAACTCAAAAACACCCCCAGACTATAACCGACCCATTACCATGTTTAACTGTCGGTTGGAGACATTCTAATTTCATTTCTTCTCCGCGTTTTCGCCAAACAATAACCATTCGTTCTGATCCAAATACGTTAAATTTACACTCGTCAGACCAAAGAACTTTATTATTATCGGTTGAAGAGTTTAACAGTTCTCTTATCCATGCAACTCGTGCTTTCTGATTCATCTTCGAAATTAAAGGTTTCTTTCGTGCCATCCTCCCATGTAACCCTATGTGTGAAAGTCGGTTTCTCACAGTTGACTTGAAAATTAATATGCCATTTTGTTTCTTAATGACTATGCTCACATTCTCAGCTGATGTTCGCTGATCTTTCTTTGTTGTTTTTATTTTTCGTCTTCCTCGCCTGGGACTGGTTTTCACGCTTTCATAACTAGAAAACTTTTTAAAAATATATTGAATGCTGGATTTTGAACATTTTAGAATATTTGATGTGTGACCCATAATATATTTCTCTTTTCTCATCGTCACAACAGCATTTCGGAAGTAATTGGAATAATCTTTTGTCTTTTTACCCATTAAAATATTCACTTCTGAAACAAATGTAGAGAAATTTTTAAAAATACAAGAATTTAAAAATGAACTAGTCTTACTTACATTAATATAAAGTTTAAACAAAGATTTCTTTACTATTTAATATAAATATAATGTTATTTCCATTAAAATTTAAGATCGTATGGATATTTATTGTGCATTAATATCAACAAATAATTTTAATTACGATAATTTAAATATTTTCTTCATAACAATTCTACAAAAACACTTAAAAATAAACGCATTGAAAATTAACGTATTATTAACACCAAAAATTTTTTTTATAAGTGTTGATTTTCCATACAAAAATTATGTTGAAAATATTTACATATCATCGTACGGATAATTATTGGAGTATATGTAGATATATATGGGGTCTTGTGTTTGAGAACGATGGATTTTATTTTAGTTCATAATTTTATAATGTACAATAAAAATTTTGTGTTGTATTTATTGAATTAAAACGGATATTTTTAATGGGACACCATAATATTTATGAATTTAATATTTCATATATGATACAACCTTTTTAGAATCCAGACTTACAGAGTGATTTTTTTTCATTAGCGGAGCGTTTTATGGGAGTGCAGTGACCTTAATATTGACCAAATTCGTTAAATTTAATTAACATACTATATAGTTACAAAAGTAAAGCTAAAAATTAATATTAATTTTAGATTAAATTAATCGTTTAAAACAAAAACAAAATACTGTAGCTATTTCTATGGAGATCCGAATTTTTGCAAATAATAATTTTTACAGGTAAATATAAATAAATTATAAATAATAATATTACCATTTAAAAGACAAATATGAAAAATTAATTAACTTCACCAATTTATCTTATCGGCTTTCAACATAACTGACCAGTTGAATTCGTAAAAATAAATCAAATATGGGAATATTTTACGGAAATGATAATAAAAATATTATTTTTATAAATAATTCAGAGTGAAATAAAACATGTGAATTTTACTCGATATAATCACTCTGAGATTAACTGACAAGAGTTCCCGTGTAAATACCCAAACCAACCCAGTGGACCCCCAACCCCAGGTTTATGAAGCAAGAGTTTTTCCAACGAATTCAATTCCGGAAAATATTTTCCAGTTTCTCCATTTATAATCGTTATCTTATTCCCGAAAATCATAAATTATGGGAAAAAATTTGTTGTTCAAACGATCAAATAAAATTCCTTTTCTAAAGGAAATGGATTTAACTTTTTCCTAATGTCACTTTTAACCGATAACTTTTCTAGTAGAGACACAATATTGGTTTTTAATAAATAATTGCCATTTAAAACAAACTATTTTTCTGCCAATAACACAGTTAAATTATTGAAGAATTTCATTATCTGATGTGATAAATGGTAAATATCATACAATTATTTTTATTAAATATAAATATAAATATATATTTATACTGATTGGAGAATTGTTTATAAAATACTTTGGGATAGTTTTTCTTTCCAACGATTGATCCATTTTTGTGTTGACTAAAAATGTGACACACTTTGTAAATAAAAATAAAAATTTTATTATTAATATATAATTGTTTAAGAAACTCTTCTCAAATGTTTACCATTGATAATCACTCACCAAAATTTTAACATATTAAAACAAATAAAACATTATAATAATATCAAAGATTTTGGTAATAGCTAATTGAATTTTTTTATTCTCGGAATTTTATGAAAATAAAATCAATAATTAAAAATAAAAAAATATTTTTTGTAATGAGAATTCAGAGAGAGAATTCCGAACAAAAGTCGAAATAGGAAACTGTATATCTTCGTTGGTGATCATTTTGCCGATAAATGATACAATATTGAAAAAATCTTTATAAAAAAATTTAGGATTATGCAAAAATGAGATTTGTTACTGTGAAATTTTCTTTTCCAAAATTTTATTATTATTTAATATTTAAATAATATTAATTCATTTTTAATTAAATAATTAATTCAATTTTACAATAAAAACCCATTACAAGATTTGGATTAATTTCATCAATATATATTCAATTTTTAATGATTTTTTAAAAATAGATTTAATTTATCGTTTTATTGGTTAAAAAGAGAAAAAATAAATAACAATGATTTAATTTTGTTTGAATCGAATATTTTACTTGTCTTGTCTTCTGCATTGGTGTTGTAGTTCTAAAATAGTTCTATTTTCAGTAAGTTGTTGTAATCCTAATTTCTTCATTTTTTACTTTTATAAATATAATAATAAATATTTGAATAATAATTAATAATTATTGATTTAATCACTAATTAATTTACTTGAAGATTCAATAATGTAAATACATGATATATTTAAAAGAAATAAAATGATGAAAATTATATATTATATATTATATTATAAATTAAAATTACAAAAATAAGTAAAAAATAATTTTATTTTTCAAAAATAAAATATAAAATCAAAAAACATAAAAAAATCTTTATGAAAAATAAAATTCTAACTTCGAATCGTATCTAAGTTCAAAATTATTTAATATTTTATTATTATTATTTTTAAATATTATCTAATTAATAGTTTTAAATTTTTGAAAAAGACTAAAAATATAATGAAATAAATAAATTGTAAAAATTAAAATTAAATAAAATTAAAAAATTAAATAAAATTATAAAATATATAACTTATTATATATAATTATTATATATAAAAAATAACGTAAAATAAATTATGAATATAAATTATGAAATAAAAATTATAATATATATAAATAATATAATAAATTTTAAAACTTTAACAATTATAAAATAAAATAAATATAAATTAAAAAATTTATATAAATTAATCAATAAAATTAAAAGTTAAATATAAAAATATAAATTATATAAACATATAAATCATATAAAAATAAAAATTATAAAATAAACGTCGTAAGAACAATAAAACCAATAATAAAAACAAAAGCGCAGCTACCTTCGTAGTGATGACTGTCATGTAACTCAGAATCCGACACAATATCAGACATGAACGACCAAATGTTGAAGTCTGTGTATGAAATAATCGAAAAGTCAAAATAGAATGTTCATTTCTTTGATTGAAAAGACAAAATAAGAAAAAGTCGAAAATTCAAAGAAAATTCAGGCTAATTTAGTTCACAAATCAATTGATTTTCATGATGGAAACTGAAGTGAATTTGCATTTGTACCTTGCCCCATCATTTATAGCACAATCGGCAGCACAGACGTCCATGGCCAACGTCAAGTAGGAGGAAAATTGTGAGAGGATACAAAATTGTGGTGCCCACCACCCATGGCAATGGGAATAGTTTTCGTCTGTCATAGAAATTGTTTTTATTTCCCAACATTTTTCTGTGCATGCCAAAACTACGAATGCCTTGCCTGGCCTGGCCTGGCTTGGTTTGGTGGTCAAAACCGCCATATACGTTCTCCTGACAGTAGTCAGTGAGGATGAATTATCATCACATGGTCGTCTCCGTGTTCTAATCGTTTCCACATCGGACCAATTAGCAAATTTATTTAAATTAGATTTTATCATTAATGATTTCAACTTGAAAATAGAATTTTCTTGTTGATTTTGCCTGTTAATCCATCCCGACGTGTCAAGAATTAAGTCGCTTTGAGGAAGTCAAACACTCGGGTCCCGGTACATTTGGGTTAGGCAACGTAATTAATCTGTCACCGATGAACTGGTTATTGGTCTTCACTGTACATGGTAATTTAACAGTCTCGGAACTTCAGTCATTGGTATCTTTGTCTCTCGAGGTAGGAGAAAGAGGAGAATATTTCTTTTACCTTTTTTCTTTAAGGAAGGATTCTGATAATTCTCATTATTTTTAATCATTACATCGATAATTATATATCTCTGTTGTCTCAATGGTTTTTATTGAGATAAAATTGTAAATCAATTAATTAATTAATTAAAAGTAAAATGGCACCTCCCAAGAGAATTTTATAATAATAATAATAATAATAATAATAATAATAATAATAATAATAATAATAATAATAAAAATAAGAATAATAATAATTGACTGTTAATAAAAACCATTAATTTTAAATGCTTAGTAATGCTAGATATTGTATTGATTAAATTTAATTTAAGAAAATTTTTAATTTTAGGAAAATCAAAATGAATTTAGTGAGAAATGAAAATTCGAAAATCCTTTCCAAATTGTAAAGGAAGAAATTCCAAAAACATCTTATTCTAAACTTCTTGTGAAAGACCCAGCTAGAGCAAAACCGATTGATTTATAAAAGATTGAAATTCAATAAGTAAATATTAATTTTTCTTTTAAAATCATCGTTTTCCTCAGGAGCATGCAGGGCATAGATGAGAAAAGAGAGAGTTGCGAATCAAGCACTTTTTATCGATTATTAATTTTAAAATGAATTATATTTTCCAAAGCAATGGACGAAACACTCACGAAAACCATAGGAAATGTGCTTTCTTTCGTTGACCTGCACATTCAGTTCTGTCAGCTGATTGCTAATGTCTTCATTCTCATTTTTTATTTTGACCAGCTTCGTGTCCACGATATATTTCAAGCGAGTTTTTTTCTGATCCAGATTCTTCTCTTGATGCTTAAACAACGTATTAGTCTAATCAAATAGACCAATAATCTTATATTACCATCTTCAAGTGGTTTATAGTCTGTTCCATTTTCTGAATTTCGGCATTAATCAAGCCATCGTAATCATTGGTTGCCAAATACTAAAAATTATAAAATCTCAGGACCCTGATTAAATATTATTAACAAACTTTTATTATTATTTTATTATTATTTTATTATTATTTGATTATTATTTTATTATTATGTTATTATTATTTTATTATTATTAGTATTATTATTATTATTATTATTATTATTATTATTATTATTATTGATTTAATCCATTATGTTCATATTAATCTAAATATTATTTTCTAAAATAATCATAGAAAAAAATATCAAACACAAATAAAAAATATATACCCTTTGAACTTCTTTTGTTATTTTAAAGCATTGAATCTCTTTCATTTTCACCACCAGGTCCTCATATTCCATCAACATTCTTCTCAGTTCCCTTGTGAAAATAATCGATTTCAAAACCTCATTAAAAGATTTCTTTGCAACTTACCATTCCAAATGAATGAATTTCTTTTTCGAATCCTTGGCTTTGGTCATATGCTTGACTTTATTGAGACCTAATTCTTTGATCTCCTTATTCAAATCCTCAATGGTTGAACGATGCAATAAAATCGATTCAGTGAAATCGTGTATGAAACCCGGTATGGCATTGACTTCCACTTGTCCCTGTTTCACGATCAGTTGCAATTCCTTGTTTACATGAAACTGGTACCGGTATATTTCCAGCGTTTCCATTAGGCTGTCTAGATGTAAGTCATTGTTTTCCAGATTCTTTTCTTCCTCTAATCGACACTAAAGCAAAAAAGTATCCATTTATCATTAACTAGTTTGATATTTAAATAATTAGGGCTGGAAAATTGGGTTTGCATGTTTGTAAAGAGTTCTTTCTCAAAGAGCATTTTTCTCAATTTTAATTTAACTTATTTTTTATTGATGATCCTGAACTTTAACGAATAATATTCAGTAATCAGTAACAGTCAAAGAAAACCAAGTATTATTTTATTAAAACAAAATATTTGAAATACAAAAATCTGCATTCTTACTTGAACGAAGGCTTGCATTTCTGCCATTTCCAGAGCCATTTGTTTTATTTCAAACTCTTTCATTATTCTTTTTTTTCTTGATTTGCACAATCTCTCAAACAAAGAGGAATCCAAACCATCATTGGCGTCTTGATTATCGAGATCTTGAATGGCCTGTTTCAAAGTCTCCAACTGGAATTGCTTCTGCTTTCCAGAGGCTGCTCGGGCTAAATATGGATTATATTTCGAGAAATTTGGCATCTGACTGGCTGGGATAATTTGTGTCCCGAGTAGTCTATTCCTAAATGATTGGAAGAATACAAATGATTGAGATCAGGCTGATATACAATTTTTTTTAATTTTCAATTCTGCACTTTCGCTTGACATCAACTGTCTTCAAAATTCTTCTAAAGAACCTTATCTTTTATCAAAATGTAAAATATTATATATAATATTTATGACTGATAAATATCTGACACAGCATTTAAAAAATAAAATTACCTTATATACAATATAATAATAAAAATAACAGATAAAAATATCAGGATGGTCGAAACATAATGTTAGGACTAATATTCAACTTTAAAGCCAAGCAAATTAAGTTCAAATGAGCTTTTTAAATGAAATAAAAAATATGTTAAATAATATTACGTCCAATAGTTATATTTCAAAAATATTTGCTTAATGTATTACAACTTTTTAGCAAAAAATTCAAACATGGATAAAATATATCTAAGAGCGATTTATGTTGATGAATTCAAAACAGTCCATGGTTTGTAAAGGCCAGCCAAAATAACAATGGTGCAATTGACCAGGGAACAGTTAATGAACAATGTTTACCTAGCGTTCAAACCTGCTTATGAAAATGATCACGGAAGTCATGTTTCAGTGGACAATGACAAATTTAATATGTTGATTAAGTTAAACCAAATTCTAACAAATCGAGAGATCAAATAACAGTTCCACGTTAGTGACTCAACAGTTCTGAATTATCTAGATGAATTGGTCAAGGTGAGGTAGCCTGGCAAAATGGTGTCTCATGATTTAAACGGAAAACAAAAAAAATGTCTTCTTGAAGTGTGCCCATCAAATGTTTTGGGGAATATCAACCACCCATTTCTAGATTTTAAATCTTCTTCATTTACAGTCCATTGTATTTTGAATATTTTTTGTTTTCCAATCAAAATTCTATGACTAGAATGTCATTGATTAAAAAACGTTTTTTTAATTATTTATTCATTTTTAATTACAGTAGACTGTGTTTAATTCGAATTGATATTACCAAGAATTTCTGTCCGGATTAACTGAAAGTTCTTAACTACAATTTCGAGTGTCTTGTCCTTAAACAAATCTTGGAATAGTTTTAATGAATCAATGCAAATTGTATATTCTTGGTTACCAATAATTTTCTGAACCAAATATGTGATAGTCTAATATAATTAAAATAAAAGAGAAAGCTTATAAAACTTTGAAAAGAATCGCAACAATATCAGTTAATCAATTATTACATATAAAATAAATGAATCTTACCTGGGTCTGCGTTTATATAATTTCGTTATGTGATCAAACATCGAACCATGAATGTCAATAAATTCTCTTCTGAAAGCCTTGTCCATCACCTTCTCTTCAGCTACTAATGTATCATAAGCCTCTTGAGCTTGTTCCATGATGGTTTTAGAGGCTTTTACAATATCTTTGACCTTAACAAAGAAAAGTTATAGTAAAATAAAATTCGATATAATATTTAAGTTTACATATCATTTAAAATACGTATATGTTAGAATATTTTAAAATATTTATTATAATTAATCAAAAATTAATTTAATTTTACAATTAAAAGAAATTATTGTAATTTTATAGTATTATCAATTTTTTATATTATAATTATAAAAATTCGATTGTTTGACTAAACGCAGTACTGGGAAAAAAGAGAAAATAACCATTTGGTGCATCATCCTCAAAACCCAGCAAATAATTTATTAAGGCATTTTGGTCAAGTGACCCTCTGAGTTCTGTAACATCAAAAACCCTCTTATAAATTTTTTTATTGATTTTTAATCGGTTATTTTTAATTTCATATTTACTTTATTGATTTATCAACCGAACTATCTCACTTTCTTAATATCGTTATTATTGGATTCCTTTAAATTTTTGATTTCTTTAGCACGCGACGTAAGCTCTTCATCGACTAACAAAGACCATTGCAACCTAAATATCTTGATCCTTTCTTGGTAAATTGTCATTTGGACTGCTATTTCACGATTAAACAGGTTCAGAAGTATCTCGTCAAATCCAGCTTTGGCATCATCAATAAAACCGGACAATTTTTTGTACTCAGCTTCCAGTTGCTAAGAAAAATGTTTGAACATATGTATATTTATTAAATTTTATTTTTACGTTACTTTTTTATATTTTTCTCTTTCATCGTTCAGTTCTTTCACTTTCTTTTCATATTCTTCAAATATTTTCTTTTCCTCATCTGTCCATTCTTCTTGAGGTTTACCAGCCAATAAAAACAAAGGCTTGGGAATATCTTTCTTTAATTCATCTTCTCTTTTCACTTCCAAAACCCCACCCATCATATCGTCTAATCCTCTTTCTCTCCAATTGTCTAATTTTTCTTTTCTTCTTCTTTCTTCTTCAGCCAATCGGTCCTCTTCCAATTTTCGCTTCTGTTCTTCAGTAAGATATCTTTCGACTTTAATTTCATGGTCTTCTACAACCAACAGCTTTTCCGGTTTCTCCAAACAAGACAACTCCGGATCGGGTTGAATTAAATGTGCCATGTCGATATCATACAAAATCTTTACGATTCTTGCATTTTTCTCCTTGATTCTATTGATTTCCTGTTCTTTTTTATTAAATACGTCCGTGAATTCTTTGTTAAATTGGAGTTTGGTTTGATGTATTAAATCCTGAAAAATAAAATCACTTAATAACAATTTTTTGATCAAAATATTTAAGTTTTACATTGATCAAAATAATTTGGTAAATTTTCTGATCGCGGGTTTCCAATTCCATTTGAGAATAGAGATATTTTGCATTGCTCGAAACGCTGTCTAATTAGTTTTTAAAAGAATTTTTAATTTATTAAAAATATTTTAAAAATTATTTCTTGAAAAATATCTGAATTAGAAATTAAAGAAGATAATGATAATCTTCTTATATTAATATCATTCCAACTTTAATAAAGAATTATATGAAGATTTATCTCCTCCAAACACTTTAAAAAAATTATTTTTTATATTGATTTTTGATATAATTTTAAAAAAATAGTTTTTATAATAATTTAATTTATTAAAAATATTTTAAAGATATTTATCAGAAAATTAAACATTTTATTATCAAAAAATAAATAATTTTTTCATTTAATAATTAAGCTATTTAAAATGAAATATAATAATGAAATATTTCTCTCACATTTACATATTCAAACAAAATATTTTTGATATATTTATTTTATTTTTAATTTTTATTGTAATTATAATTGTAAAATCTTTAGAAAAAAATTTATAGTTTATATTTTTTTATATTTTGATAAATACTAGATTATTAATAGAATTAAGAATAAATAGAAACCGATAAAATACTTTGTTGTTAAAATATTATTAAAATTGAACATTCAATAATTTCACACTTTATATTCAACGAATTAATTAAATAAATAATAAATAGAATTCAAACTGATATCATTCTCAAAAACATTAAAATTATTAATAATTAAGAAATTAATATTAGTATCATTTTTTAATTGATGCCAAAACCAACCAATAAGATTTCATTATTATAAAATGAGAATATTTATTTATTTTAAACAATAAAATATTTATTTAATTCAAAATTCTGTAATATTTTTTGTGATAAATATAAAAATAACTTTAATTAAACTATAATTAAATTGAAAAATAAACCATATTAAAATTCTATAATTTCTCTCCTTTTAGAGACACGAGATTGATTTTATTTTTAAAATAATAGTCTATTGATAAATAAGAAAGACTATGTGAAACATTAACATTGTATATAAATCTATACTAAAAATTCAATATAGTATCGATAAGAATTTAGTCTAACATCTGATAAAACAATAATAAAATATATTTCAACAAATTAAATATAAAATTCAGAAGTTAGATTTATCGAATTGGTTTTTAAGAATATTTTTAAATCTAAAAAGTTTAGACCTCCTACGTACACAACTTGTCAACAATAAACCAAATATTACCATCTTTAGAAATATGCATTAATTCTTTTGATTCTTCTTCATCCATTTCTTCTGCATCTTCGGAACTCTATGATATATGTATTGAGTAAACGTTACCGTAAAATATATGTCAAGCACAAAAATCGAACAAATAAATCGTTTGGTAATATCGATAACACCAGGAAAACGAAAACAATAACAATCAATCACATATACTTCGCTTTTAAGGGGTTTATCTTTTAATCTCTTCTGAATAAAAATTAGTAATTTGTTAAAATGAAACAAATGAAATAAATAAAAATCCTTGGGGTTGGGAGATAAAATGAATTGAACTCACAAGAGGTACATAAAATTTATTTCGCTTCATTTCTTGTGACATCTGATGCAGAGGAAAATGAAAATATCTTCGTTTTAAAGAAAATATTATATATAAGAAAAAACTTCGATTTTAGCATCAACAATGGAAAAATAAAAATTTTTATTGCACACAGTTTATATAATATTTTGTGTGTTTAATTTAAATATTTTGTAAAATTCTGAAATGTGAAATTAAAAATTTGACCGTCGTTTAGGTAATTAAAGTGTATTGTTTTAAATATGAATGACTGATGATGACTAATTTCACTTTGACTTTTTCCGGAAAGAAAAAATTCACGTTTATTTGAAATTTAAAAATAATACTAAATATGATCAATATTTAAACAAAGAAAAAAATCATAGTACTAAAACGTACCTAGATTTCAAAAAACGAAAAATTATATTAATAAAACAAAAAAGTTTCTTTCAAGGACACAGCAAACTTTGTCCGGATATTTTCTGGTCATCCTGTGTGTATATATATATATATATATTTCCTTTCATGCGATAATTAGAACATAACTCATAATTATGAATAAAAATGGTTACAAAAATTGACTGATATAATATATTGAAAACAAAGATACAATAAATATATTTCTTATAAATAAAGACATTATTTCAAACAAGAAAAATGATTTATTTGCTAAGACCATTTATAGTAGAATCAATATAAAAATAAGTGAAAAATTATTATTTAAAATATCAATGATTATTTAAATTATTATTAATTATTTAAAATACATTATCATTTTAATAATAGTAATAAGAAGAACAAGAACAAGAACAAGAACAAGAACAATAACAAGGATAATAATAAAATTATAATTTCACAAATTCTTTTTAAACTAGTTAAAATTTATAAAAATCTAAGATCAAACTCAAATATTCTTAACATTCAATCATTTCTTACCAAGCCAGTTTTCTGCAGATGTTCACTATGAATTTTTCTTTCATTAGCATCCTCAATTTCTATCATTCGACGTTTAACAACCATATCGATTTCATCCAAAACCCTTTGAACTCGGTCTTTCATCGGAAAGTTGGTTACTTCGATATTGGAATTAAAGGCCTTCAGCACTCTACCTTTCACTGTCATTTGGTCCCAACATTCTTTCTTGATAACACTCCATATGAATTGTTTCGCCAGATTTTTTTGTTCAATTTCATCGGCTACCTTAGAATAATAATTAATGATCATAATAATAATAAAAAATTAATAATAAGAATCCAGACAGTTAGACAAACCATCAATTTTTGTCAACAAACCTCTTTAATTTGGTTTTCAATATCCCCGTGGATCTTTTTCTTCATATCAATATCCAGCTCAAATTCTTGGCGATCTATCGTTTCCAAATCACTCAACTTATCGTTTTCTTCCAACATATCTTCTATCTAAATATGCAAAAAGTCCAAATGTTAACATAACTAGTTTGATTTAAAGTTATAAAAATGTACAGTTTTACGAATTGACCTAATGCCATGTTGAATTGAATCTTTCAATTCGTGATACTGTTGATCCTCTTCAGACTGATGTTCGAAGACTCTTTGTTCGCTCCATGTTCTCACTTCCCCTGCCTCTGATTTTGCACTTTTCATGGAAGGTTCTTCATTCTCATTCGGTAAATCGGCGCTCATGTTTGTCATGAGATCCATCTCTTCAGTTTGTTGAAGTATTTTAATTTCATTTTTAGAAACAAGTACATTGTAATCTTGTTCAATGGAAGCTTTTGTTGAAGTAGGCAATCTAAATATGAATATTTACTCAATGGAGAAAAAAAATTGGAATCGTTAGAAATTAAAAGACTAGAAATTGAATAGAAATAACTTATGTATATCTTTATATAAACATTTTTATAACTTTAAAAAATTGAGTTTATAAGGTTGAATATTATGATGATTTTAGATTTTTTATTCGATAGGTACATAATCTTTTACCAAATTTAAAAGAAGATACAATTTAAAACTTTATGCTTATTCAAATGTTAATTAGTTAGATGCTTCTCATTGTTTTCAATAATTATAAAAAAAAATATTAAAATTTTTGGATTTAGATAAGAAAAATCAGAGACTGGAATCGTGTTACATTAGCATAGTTCTGCGTCGATCGAAACAAATAATAAACTGAAATGTCATATCTGAACAATATGAATGGAGTATAAGAATATTTCATCAAAATTCATTCAATTTATGAAGAATTCATAAAACCTTGACGTACTTGCATTGTTCTGGTGAAATATCTTTTCATTTTTATTGGCCAATTTGTACATTTTTCAAGGGATACTCTTAGACTGCAATTTCGCACAGTAGCGTTCAGAATATTTGTTTGATTGTCTTGTCGAAATTCATAAATTATTCACTACCGATTCAACCAGATACGGTAGAGTATGAAAGTCTTTGCCCTCTATATATTGTGTCAACTTTTTAAATGTATATTTGTTGTTATTTGAAATAAGTTTTCGCAAATATGGTTAGTCATAAAAATAAATCTATAAATATGTCAATGGTTATAAATATATTTCTTACCTTTAGAGATTTGTTTTAATAAAAATGTCGTCACAACAAAAATCAATTAGAATGATAGCAAGTCTTTCAGTTATTTTGAATTTTTGGAATATCGGTGAGTGTTCTCCAGCATCAATATCCAGAATAAAGAGAAATATACTATTGAAGACCATCCGTGAAAATTTGTAAATAAAAATTAGAAATACTTAGAACAAAGACTTCTGCACTCTACTGTATATAACATGATCCTTTTTGGTGCAATTCTACATTCAGACATGTTACTGTACGCCTAAATTTAATTTTTCAGTGCTCATTTCGAACAAGAATCTTTAATTTGTAACAATTCGACTTAAAAATCACTCATTTTTGTTTCTACTTAGCAAAGTGGAAATAGAATATCGCACTTATTTATCATTTATTAAATTCCTTTTAACTATGACATGTTATAATTTGACAACCCCAAACCTTGGCATTGATTTTGTCATTACAAACTGTAAACGATCGTTCAAAAAAGTCAATTTTTGAGACTTATTACCAGCACAGAATTTTGTAAAAAATTTCGTTCTTTAGCCATATTTTCCTAATTGTTTCTAATTTCTTTGTAAACTAATGAAGTCAAAATATTATAATTTCAACAACCATTTCAAAAATTATTAAAGTTATATTAATTTTGAAAGTATTAGGTACTAAATTAATATGTAGATTGTGTGCATGATAAAATATATATATATATATATGATCAAACCATGTTATAAGGAACAGGTTCGTACAGCGTGAAAATGTCCCTTATAATGGGGTGTCCTTAACAGCGGGGGTTGTCTATTGTGTTCTCAGACATTATTATTTTCATCAGCTGATGCATTATTTGAACAAAGAAATCTCCTAATAGTATTAAGATAATCAACAACTTCTTTTTTACCTGGAATATGCACTAGTTCATTGACAGATTCCTTTACATCTGAAGATAAATTATTCGTTGATTTAACAATTCCAACAATCTCTTCGGTATTCCGCTCCTCCCAAATGTCAATATTATCATTAAGGTAGACATATTCATCGGCTGATAACGAAGATTCCAAATTAATTTTATCGATGGAAATCTGAATATCTTGCAACACTGAATCAAGTTTCATACATATTATAGATATCGGATAATCTTTAATGACCCTTATCAATTGAATTTAATATATTTAATTTAATAATATATAATATTTCCGCTTTCATCGGTGAAGCCAACCGTTGGATGCTTTAAAAATTTCAATACCAGCTCAGTAGCAAATTTAGTAGCTTGAACTTTCATAACATCTTAAGTCACATTTCGATTTTTCGATGAAAGTTGATTAATAGATAACTGCAGACATTTTTCCAATTCTTCATATTTAGGCTTCCTGGCTCTTTTTGTGGAGTCAATTTAATTTGAATTTGTTGTTGGCTCACTTTTAGAAAGCTTTAAAATAGTTTTATAATTGACAGCTTTACCAAAAATATTTTAAAAATGTTTTGCTACCTCTTTCAAATTAGCTTTTTTGTGCTGTTGTAGATGCTGGCGAATTTTACATTTTTCTTGGTTATTTATTATTGTTGTAATGGTTTACTATTATTTAAAGATTTTTGAACAAAAATGAAGATTTCATAAATTTAAATGAAGATTTCATAAAATTAAATGAAGATTTCATAAATTTACTGCCCTTTATATCGGAGGGATACGATGTTTTTCTATATAAAAATTGGTCCCCAAAAATGTCCCTTATAACGGGGTTTTCCTTATAAAGGGGGTGCTTTATAACCGGGTTTGACTGTATATATGTTCTATAATCATTAAATACCATGCTAAAAATTTTGAAAACATTGCTCACTAGCCAATATATTATCTTTAGAAATAATTTTGTAAACTGTTGTAATTTGTTAAACTGATATTTAAATATCCAGGGTGTGAAGTTCATGGTTCAAACATTGACTCTCAATTGTCAAATTCACTATTTTAAGGAAATATATTGAATAATATTATTATTAAAATATTAGGATGGCAAGAAACAAATTGTTAATTTTACGTAAAGACATTTAACTTCAATTTAACTATCTTAAATGATAATCATTGTTTAAATAATATTAAAAGATAGTCGATTGATTCAATTTTAATCACTAAGTTAATTTCTCGGTTTTTTTCAGCTTTATTCTGAAAGATCGGAGTATGCATTTGAGGCATATTTCACTTTTCTACTATCGGAAAGGATAAAATGCATCAGAAGCTTTCAAAAATAAATGAGTTGTATAGAAAGGAGCGTGCTTGTCGAAATTGGTTTGGTCTATTTTGAATGGTTGATTTTTCACTCAAAGATAACCAGCAATTTGGTCGTCCACAAGATTAGCAAACGATTAACATTTTTTTGCTATATGTAAAAATTCTAGATAATGACGTCAAATCTGACTTTTTGCAGGTAAGCCAAAACGTTTACATGAACAAGGATAATTTACGTTTCCTGGAAGGATGACTATAACTCCTTGATAACAATTGACAATTCATTATTTAATAAAAGTGTATTGTTTCATATAGTTTCATGTTTTGTTTCTTCAAACATATTTTCAATTAATTTTTTGCTAATCGAATAATAATATCATTAATATAGAAAAAAATAATTTTAAAAACATCAAAAAAATAAAACAAGAAAATTATTTTAACTTATATAGTTACAATTAGTTATTGATATAATAATTATACAATAGTCAATATAACAATAAAAATAATAATAATAATCTAAATAATAATAATAAAGTAAAAAATTATGAAAGAAAAGGTTAAAACATATTCGGCAACAAACTTACATAAGATTGTGACAAACGAAGGTCTTATCATTACCACAAGACAAAACGTTTGTACAATCGCAACTAAATGCGCACTCAGTTACACCGTTAGATCTAAATTGGTGAGCAGAGATTTTTGTCCAGGTTTTCTGGAATAAAATTGAAGAATGGAAAAACACAAAGAAAACCATGAAACCTCATCTTTAGTGTCGAAAATCCGCATTACACCCTCTACTCCGTAAGTCATAATAAGTCTGTCGTTAAAGGAAGACTGGATACAAACTCGAGGATCTTCGTGCATTATTTCATTATATGTTATCAAAGGTCTCAGACGTGAAGCTTTACTTCCTGCCTAGATGAACAGAATTTTCAAGAATCTTGAAAAGTTAAAAGTATGTAAAAGGAAATTTACGTTATTAATTTATTATTGTTATTATCATTCTTATTACGACCATTATTTTGTTTATTATTTCATGTTTACTATTTACTATTTTTACTTTACTTTACTTTACTATTATTGTTAATTTTTCGGATATAAGAATGAACACCAAGTTTTGATAATGAAGATTTTATACAAATTAAACAAAAGATAAATAAAGAAACTAAAAAAATTCGCTTACTTTATACAATGTCTAAAATAAAAAGAAAATATTTTAATAATACATAAAAGATTCTAAGAATATCTCGGAAACATTATTCCAATAATTTTTATAAAATAATAAAGTAATATATATAAAAAAAGTTAATGATACTACTAATAAGAAGAAATAAGAATATATAGGTATATAAGATATTAAAAATTATTAAAATAATAATAATAATAATAATAATAATAATAATAATAATAAAAATAATAATAATAATAATAATAATAATAATAATAA
>JBBMKC010074075.1:0-27883 GCA_037834085.1 Bipalium vagum | reverse complement strand
ATTAAAGTTCAAGGTTATAATTATGTGTTGATATATCTCGAGAATTCTTTTGTTCAAGATATAATATCAATTTTACGATTTTCCAGTGGACAGTTTTGTTTGATCCAAATAATAAAAAAATCTATCAAAATTGAGTATCTTAGCTACAAAAATAATAGAATAAAAAAACCTGTTTCAAATTCTCATAATAATTGATATATTGTGAATTGAAGTTTAAGAAATCAATTAACAGAACATTCATTTTTTTCAATCAATCTGTGGTATTTTAATAATTTTTATTAAATGACTTCACATTTTTTTAATACGATTAAATATAATTAATCATTTGAAATCATTTCACAGAAATAAACTTAAACTATGTTTATTATAAATAAATTCAATTTTCGTTTTAAATGCTGATTTCACAGAAATTTAAAATCAGATTTTATTTTCATTTCATATTTTTAAGCACAAATCCATTAATTTTTTTTTATCATATAACAAATTTTTATCTCATTTTGATGTTTTAAATATATTTCCTTTGAAAAACGGTGAAAATCTTTTAAAGTTTATATCACCATTTCTTTTGTAATCATAAATTAAAAATAAGTCAATAAATCTTAATTTCTTTGAAAAATGATATTTAAAATATTTAATTTATAATTAATTGATCAGTAAATTATTGATCTACCAGTACTTAAAGATTGCTAACTATATGAAATTTTATAGTTATTTTAAAATTATCAATTATCTGGATATAATTAAATAATAAAGTAATTGAATCGTTTTAAAAAATAGGCTAAAGGATATAGTAAAAACGAAAAGCTATTTTTACCTATTTCAAGAAAATTGTAAAATATTCTGGAACACAATTTCAATAAAAATTTTAGTAACAAGTAAATTCTAAAATTGATTTTTTTATCGCTATAGCGATAATATTTTCATCAATGTCAATTGAAAATCGATATTTTTATATTAATTGATAACAAACAATGACCATTGTATGATAAGTTCACATATGACATTATCAAAGGTTAATTATCTGAATACTAAATCATGCATACAAAAATTTGATACGTTTTCATCATTGTCCATTTAATTGTTCAACAGAATTTTATATATTATTTGGAAGGCGGCATTTTAAAGATTTTTACACCATTATACATTGTGAAGTGTTTTTACTTCTTTGGATATTTTTATGATTTTTTAAAATAATTAACATTTTTTAAAATCACTTAGGTTTAGTTAGTGATTCAATCACATGGATCAGATAATTATTATTAATTGATATTATAAATATTGGGGAAAAGTTAAACAGTAATAAAATGACTGGTCATAAAATAATTATTTTTGAAGTCGATCAATGAAATGAAATCTAAGTTTAATAATTTTAATTAGCGGTAATTTTATTATTATTAATAAAATCACATTTTCATAGTTCGTACAACATAATCTGTTTGAAATGGGAATTTTTCGGTTTTGCAGACGTGTGACAAATTAATATTTAATTAAAACACAGAATTTATTGAAAATTTCAGATAGGAAAAAAATATGGATAATAAATATTTTCAGTAACTGTGAAAATTGGTTTTTTGAACAATTTGAAAAAATGTGTATAAATGAAGGGGAGAAATTAAGACATTTTGGATTATGGTTGAAAGACCTGTAAAATAATCTGTAGAGCACCTCGCTTAACTAATGTAAGGTTTTTTTTCTTCATGGTAATACTTTGACCATTATATATTTGTACATGAATCGTTCTAAAATGGAAAGATAATTTATTCTTGAATCGATAAAAATTAGATTTACAGACATTTAATATTCAGAAATTCGAAATCTTTGTATCAAAATGTAATATCAATAGTTTTGTGGTCTGTCCATAAGCTTTATTTACAACCTAATACATTGTGAAAAACTTTTCTTGATTCCATGTAGAAAAATTTCTTGATAATAGGCAGTGAATTGGGTTCTTTTAATAAATGTTCAACTAATACTATTTTCCATGATTCTATTTTAATATTAGCTGCTCAACAATTACAAATTTCGAATAATTTATCGGCTGCTGAATTGATCCAAAAGATATTCGAAACGCCACAATCTTCAAATTCCAGTAGAAATCTGGAATCCATGATGAATAGTCGTAAAATTGACGAATCTTCACTTTCGTCTTTGGTCCAAAGATATCGAGACTCGATACAGTCTGACAATATGATTAACAATTATTATGAGTGTTCCATCGATGCCGATAGTGAACCGGAAATCACTCTTTTAGTGCACGATGAAAATTCGGTATCCAATTCTCAGCTTCCTCTTAACAATTCTCACCAGCAGCATGAGCAACAGCAAAAGCAACAACAGTCCCAACAAATAAAGAATGAAAAACAAATTTTGATATTGAAAAGTAAAAATTCAGAAATGGTCGATTCGTTACCGAATATTGGGCGAATTGTTAATGAGTCGTTGAAGGAACACGTTAATCACTTTCCCAACTCAAAAAATAGTTTAGAAATCAATAATGAAATGCAAAGTGTTTCCAATCTTTTTACTCAGTCCAATTCCGAATCATCGGGTATCGTAATCACTAAATGTAATCTTGGAATCAACAGGAACCAGAAAAAACTGAAAATCAAACCCTGTAATAAAACGTTAGCCGAAACTTCATCTTCCTCCTCGGCTAATATCGCTGTCGGTGGAAGTGGCCAATCGGATAATGGCTCCAAATCATATTCCTGTAATTCGCCAATTTTTTCAAGTAAATTTCAATTTTTCATTTTCTGAAAAGAAATAATTTGTCCAAACAGTGTCTGTTACTCAAACGGATAGCGGTCTTTCAAAGGATTATGTCAATGGCGACGGTGCTGGTGCTGGTGCCGGTGGTGACTTTAAAGAATTGAAACGGAAATCTAGTCACAATGAAGGTAAATTGACTTGAATTTTGATAACTTTTTTGTAAATGTCTTTTGTGTTCATCATATTTATTTGAAAACCACAAATAAACGAATAGTGGAAAGACGACGCCGAGATCGAATCAATACTTGGATAAGTGAGCTACAGAATATGCTTCCTGCCAATGAAAAGATGGCTCTAAATCGCAGTAAAAGTCACGTGCTGAAGGCTGTGTACGATTACTTTCGAATACAAACAGATCAATTTAATGACATTCAAGCCAAATATGAGAAGGTTAGTGAGAGTGTTTTGGTTCAAAATTAATAAGTTTTTCTTTTTTGTTACTTTTTAAACAGAAAAAACGAAAGAAAATTGTTTGAAAATTTTTGATAAAATTTACTGAATTTTGTACCAGTTTTTTCTTTTAGACGCTGGTACGCAGATTGATATTCATATTTTGATAAAATTATTTTCTTTTTCAACGTACATCAACTTTAGAAATGTTTTTCCTTAATGAACTATTGATATTTTTATATAATTAATATATTTTTTTTGAAAATCAATAAATTTTTATTTATAAATATAAATTTTGTTGCTATTTATGTTTTGGCTTATCGATTTTTTGCAAAACAAATGTTGACTCAGAAGTTATTTTTTGAAATTGATACCTTTTGATTTTGATTTTATCATCACATTTATATTTTTTCAACTTATAAAATATTACAAATAAAAATTCAATATTTTAATTCGATTTGTTCAAATTTTCTTGGAAAAATCTGTTATTTGGAATAAAAGCAAAAGGTTATTTATTTCAAAATCGTTAAGTAAGTGGATATTGTGAAAGTTTTAATTCAAAAATTGAATTTTTACGGATTCCACGTTTAATTAGTCTTTATAATCCATATAAAGAAAGGAATAAATAATATAAAATAAACAATAAGATAATCAAATATATGAGCGAGGTCCACATTTTAATGTTCAGACATCAACTTAAATTTTTAGAAAATATTTCAAATTTGTACAATATTTTAATAAACAAAAGTAATTTACGTAATTTATTGTTATTTTTCTTCAAAGAAATTGTATCTCCCAAGAATTTCATGAAAAAAGTCAATAATTCTTTAATGATTTCAATTCTGTTGTGAAAATTTAACTTGATATAAACAGATAATCATCGATAAAATAAAATTTTAAAATATTTTTCAATTAATTTTTTTCGATTAATTTTCAGTTGAATGGTGAAATTCGAGAGAAATCATCGATCATTAAAAAGCTTGAGGCTGAGAAGGAAGTTCTTTTAAATCAACTTCAATACATAAACCAAGCGGTTACGAACACTGTAAAATCAACGCAAGAATCATTAAATAGGTCGGTTTTAACAAGATTGTATTATAAATACAATATTTTAATATGCATTATTCTTCAAACTGAGTCTCATTATTTCAATTTTCAAAAGTTCGAAGGCATGTCAATAAATCGTTGCAAATCATAAATTTTTTAACAGAGAAAAAGAATATTATTAAAAATGGTATTAATATTAATGGAAATAATAATAGTACTTGATTTCAATAAAATCAATTAAATTTGTGATTAATGTATATATTGGTTTTCATCCACCAATCATATTTTTCTCTTTGACTTGATTTATGTTTTTGAACTTATCAATTATGTCTTTATCACAAGAGCTAAATTGAATCTCGAGAACCATGGGTCATATTATCTTTATTATCAAATCGTTTTTCAGTGAAATAAAATGTTTCAGTTCAACGGATTTTCAAATTTTAGAAGATAATTTGGAAAGTTTTAATTTTTATTTGTGATCTTTAAATTGTGCACTGAAAAATAATGATTATTTATGTTATTGTACTCAGTTATTGATTTTTTAGTTTGGTGTTTTTTTGAAGATTAAAGATTAATAATTTATAATAAAATTCAAAACAGCTTTTTGTTCTAATATCTCCGTTTATTCCAGTTTGGGGTGATAAAAATAGAATTTTATTTTTTTCTCCTTGAAAATAATTGCATCTGTATAATTAAATTTTGTCGTGAGACTTTCTGGATATGAATTTGTTTGGTCTACTGATATTTCAGAGTAAAATTAATGTAAGGAGTCTACTTGTTTCTAAATCGTCAAGAAATTTGATTTCTTCAACTGTAACGACGACAAGAAGGTTGAAAAATTTCCATTGAAAAATAGCTTAACTGTGACTTTAAATTAATTTTGCTTTGATTTTATTGCAGAAAAGTTTTTAAAGCATGTAAAATTTCTGAAAATAATAATCTTTTTCTCACAATACGCAAATAATCTTTTTTATTGAATACATGAAAAATAATCAAGAATTCAATCATTTAGTTTCCTACTCAATATTTAAGTTGAAAATTATTATTATTATTATTATTATTATTATTATTATTGTTATTATTATTATTATTATTATTATTATTATTATTAAATAAAAGTTTGGCTAAATAAAGATTTTCCACAGAAATAGTTATAAAGTTAAAAAAATTTTTTTATTGTTACTTAACTTTTATTGATAGCAAACAAAATCTATTTTAGAACTGATAATATTTAAAAATACTCGGTTTATTGATTTTATAATTTATCGAATAATTTCATTGCTTTAAGCTGTTTTGAACGAAAAAGTATTTTCTAGAGCTGCTGGCTCACTTTAATAAATTGTATAAAAATTTTGATATTATTCTGAAAAATTTACTTTTAATGTGAGAATTTAAAAAGTATTTCTCTATTGATCTCTTTTTAATTGATAGAAAGTTTTTTCAAGTGACTAAAAAGAAAAGTTTTATATCTAGATAAGGAATTTTTTAATTATTTTAAAAAATATCAATTTAAATTTATCGAAAACAATATAAATAAATTTTGTTTACACTTACAAAAATATATAAATAATTTCTGAAATACAATTATTACAGAAAACAGATTCAAATAAAATATGGAATAATTTGTGCGCTTCCAAGAAATATCCTAAACCCAAATTGAAAAATAAATAAATACTCAGTGAAAATTTTAAATTTATAATTTCCCTTCAATAGTTATTTTTTAATGAAAAAATCTGCCAAATATTTAATTTTTTTTATTTTCAAGGTATTCAAATTAATTTTGTTAATCAAAAAACTGTTTTTTATTTTAATTATATATGTATGTAGTAATTTAAACTTATTTTATTCGGATAGGTATAATAATAAAATATCAAATATGTTTTAAATTAAATTTAAAAGTTAGTTAGCGAAATATGAAATTCTTAATAAACCAATCATTTGAAATATAGTAAAATCATTTCTTTCCCCTTTGTAATAAATTCTGATTCTGAATTATTATTTTTAAAAGAAATACTCATTTGATTGGTTTGTTCAATGACATTAAAATGATACTCTAATTAGAATCTTTTTTTCAAAATTGTCGTTGATGAAAGAAAAGGAAAGTATTTTAATTTGTTAACTATTATATTTTTTTATTTACGTTATTTTCACAGTTTTAATTTATAGAATTGACCTTAGATAATTTTTGTAATTTTTTAAAAATTATTTTATGAAATTCTATTTTTATATTGCCTTTTGTTTTAAGTATGAAAATAATAAGTTCATAAATCTGTGATTCTCAAAACATAGTAAAATGTAATTGGTAATTAACTTTTTTCATAAATGTTAAGTCAGATTTTAAGAAAAAAATTAATCTCTAAACTTTCGACAAGTAAAGGGAAGGTATAATAATAATAATAGACAATTGAAAATAATTTAACAATGGGTCATTTTGAAATATTAATTTTCTTCAAAAATATATTTTATCTGATGATTTTTATTTTTTATGTTTGAATATAATAACGGTTTAAATTATGACCTTGAAAAGACATTTTTACTCTTCATTTAACTATTGCAAATTACAATTACAAATCTCTGCACTGAATCGGAAACCCCCACTATATTAAAAATTCTGTAAAAAGTGAAATTCGGTTTAATATTACGCTTATTAATCATTAAAATATTTAACTGCCTATTTTTTTGTTTATTTTATTTATTAAATATTTCATTATTAATAAACGAAGAATTAATTTATGTTTTTAGTTTAAATTTAAAATCTTTAGAATAATTTTATTATTTAAATGCAGCTAATTTCTGTGAAAGAATCGTAAAAATTTAATCTGTATTTCCAAAATGTAATGCTTCAAAATTATTTAAAATAAATCGTGGTTTCTTCTGAGACAATTTTTAATGATATTGGGGTACAATTACCAACATTAGAAATCACTTGATTCTCCACATTTAATTATTCTCAATGATCAAATTTTTGAAAAAAATGGAAATATAATACAATACGATATGAAAAAATATATTGTACTTGTTTTAGATTAATTGAGACAGAACTTTATGGTGATTTTAATCATTGTAAACTATTTGATGTTTATTAATATTCTTGAAATCTGATGCGGTCTAGACATTAAAACATTTTTAAAAAATACAATCGTGACAAAAAGGATCACGACTCAATAGTATGATAGTAAAGTGAATATTTAATTGAAAATTTACAACGCGTAATTATAATAGGTAATCAATAAAATTTCTTTCAATAATATATTTCTTTAGAAATTCTATTATAAAAGTTTGCTAATTGTTTAAACTCACTATTTTTATTTTTCGTTTAATTTTTTAATTTCATAATTGGTTTTAATATTATTTGTTTGTCTTCATTGTTTCAGAACGAATGTGAACCACTTTCACTTAAGCTCCAATGAAAAGCTCAAGGTTAGCCAACCTTATCGAATAACCAATATTTATTCCAATAATGATGTAAATAATTATTCAAATAGCTATGTTATGGATAATCAAAGTAAAAAGCGAAAGTTGAACGAAAACGATGGGGTAAAGAACCAGTAATGTTTTTTTGTTAATTATAAAATGCATTTATATTTGGTATTGAATCCCAATGTACAAAAAATATTTGAAAAATGTTCTTAAATTTATATTTAGAGTTATAAAGGGCAAGTCCCGAAATGCTGAATAGTTATTTTTCTAATTAAAACTAGTTTTTCAAATTTATTATTATGTCCAACTTTAATTTATATGTAATATTTCACTATTATACATTCTCGGATATGGTTTTTGATTATAAATAAAGTTTATTACTTTTCATTTTTGTCTTGAGTTAATCAATAGTTTGTTTATTAATGTTTAAAAGTGAAATGGTTTTATTTTCGAAAAAAGAATGTTTATTTGAAATAATTTTAAGAAGAAAATTGAAATTATGTCAGAAGGGCATTCTAAAATGTTATGGAAAATGAATTTCTGTAATTTTTTAGAGCTAAAACATTCGTGTTTGGAAAATAATATACGTAATTGATTGGAAAAGACTGATGGTCAAAACTAATGATAGACAATTTATAAATCAAATTAAAAGATGTGATCCTTTTTTTATATTTATGATTTATGGAAACAAAATTAAATATTTTATTTCATTCTCATGTGAATAAAATTAGTCAAAAAACTGTAGATATATTTTATTATTTATTAGTAAAATTATAAAAATTTTAGTTATTAATAATAAATAAGCTGCCTTAGGTTAATAAATATAAATAAACTTAAAAAATAAATTAGTGAGATGAATTTATAAATAATATAAAGTTACTATTTATAGAAAAGCAAAAAATATAATTTATTGAAAATCATTTTACTAAGACAGATAACGATAAAAATAATTACTAAAAATAAAATATGGTAAATTTATATTGCTATAAATAAAAATATGTAGAAAATAGTAATATAAATTAAAAAATTTCGTATTAAAGACGCCAAAAAAATTATATGAAAACTTGAAGTCTACAGAGAAGCCAGGCTATCAAATTTCTGCGTAACCAGATATTCTTGCGATCGTCAAAGGAAATTTATGCTGACAGAAAGGTGTCAAATTAATATTCGAATTAATATAAAAGCAAAAAAATTCAAGCAGAACGGGAAGGAAGATCAAACGAAGAATTCAAGTCGAGAATCGAAGCATCTATTTCGTGAAGAAATTCTAGGTTAAATATTTCATTTATATTCCGATTCTGAAATACTAAAAAGAAAGATCAAAGGAAGAATCGAAGCATAAATTTTTGAAGATATTCTAGAGCAAATATTTCATTCAAATTCTGATTCTGGAATACTAAAAAGAATATTTATATTTTGGCAGCTTACCAGTCCATAGAACTTCACCCAATTTCTTTTATTTTCTCAATCATAAGTACCAATTTGGATATTGTGATTGTTATTTACTCCATAACATCTTAAAATAATCGCGAAAGGATAATTGGATAGTTCCCCAATTATTCCATCATTATCAAAATAAAAACCTTTTTTGTTTTTTCCCATCTTTTTTCTTTTATTGCCTTCTACGTCTGCGGAGAGACGCTTGTTTCTTTTGGGGGCTCTTGAGGCTAGGTTAGCGAAGAGCATTCTAAAATCCTTCCTAAAACCTTATCTCTCCGGGATTTATCAATATAATAATTTATTTTGTTTATTTGTTCAACAAAGTTAAAAAATACAAATTTATCAAATTAATATCGTGTCTTGATTTGTCTTAGTGATTAATTTTTAATTTTAAAGTCCGATTTGATTTTGTTGGATGGCCAAGGACACATCCCTGTCAACCCTTGTAAAGTATATGGTAGAGACCACAATAGGGTTTGGATTGATTTTTATCAATTAATTATTAATACCGCAAGATGGTCAGAAATAATAATAATAATAATAAATTAACAATAATAATTAATTAATTAAAAAGTACATCCAAACAAAAAAAGTGGCAATTAATTATTTCTAAAAAGGATCTTATCTTCACAATGGTGAACCTAAATTGGAAAGATTAGATCAGGGTCCGCAAGGAGGGACCGATTTAGAATTATTAGACATTCCCCATTAATCAAGCTGATCTACGATTGATTATTCGTCTGATCAGAATGGTATATAAGGAGTTGGAATCCGCAGTGGATTGCCACAAAAGTGAGATTGAGAAATGTTGTTATTATTTTGAGTATTATTGCCAGAAGAAAAATCGTTATTATTGTTTTGTCAGAAGACTATTATTGCCAGAAGAATCGTTGTTATTGTTTTGTCAGAAGATTATTATTGCCAGAAGAAGGATCGTTGTCATTATTTTGTCAGAAGAGAAGATTTGGAATTTGCTATTATCCGAAGATTGTTTTTGAAATTGTAATTCTGACGAGTCCTGTGCGGTTATGGGGTTTCTGAGCGGACCGGATTGGGCTCAGCTAACCACCCTTTGGACCTGTCGTCACAAGTGGTGAGAGTATCTAAATTTTTATTCATTTTTATCTTTTTAATTTACCTTTACGTACAGACACTTATTTGATATTGACATTTAATTATTTTTATTAATTATTATCATTTGATTTTCAGTGTGATAACATTTGATTTTTCTTTTGTGTAAAAACACTTGATGGCAGACATTTACTGATTATTTGAAACGTTTCGTTTGTATTGTTATTTTAGTAATAAAGTGTTGTTCATAATTGTTTGATTCATTCATTTGCGTACACGTATAGGCTAAGTGAAGGGGTCAGTAACTTTGCGAGCTAAATGTTACGACAGGGTTCATAGTGAGTTAATATTGTAATAATTTTTATTAGCACAAATATTTAATACCCAGTCGATTAAAAATAATTAAGACTCATCTTTTTTTTAATTGAACACGAGCGCAACACACTCTAAATCCTTCTGATTTCAATAAATTTTACGAACCACGTTAAGTTTGGAGTGAATATTCATTCTATTGAAACCACATTCTATCTAAACTTACTTTAAACTTAACAATATGATTATTGTAAAATCAAACCGTAATAAAAGATTTAGATAAACTTGACTGCATAATATTTTAAAATTTTGTATTATAATATGTTTAATTATTTATATGGTTGTTTTACAATCCTAATATTTTCATTTCTTAATTATCTGAGTAGTAAAAAAATGAGGTATTAAACCCAAGACCGAGATCAAAGATGAGGCCTCCTGAATTAAAAACAAGACACTTTTTGATTTTTGGTGTTGAATGTTGAGTTTCATATATATGTAATTTAATAATTATGATTATTAAAATATATTAATTCTTGAATAGATTTTGTTAAAAATATTATATTAAAATTGCATCAAGAAGATTAAATTCACTTTATTTTCAAACATATAGATTTTAAAAATTTTTATAAGAACCTATTTCTTTGAGAAGTCATAATTTATTCATTTGTAACTAAGAAAAAATTACTATATTCTGGAAAACAATTACATAACTATTAGTGATGCTCAATGTTTTGTTTTAGTATTTTATTTCATCAATATCATTTGTATTCAAACTTTAAATATATTTTTGTATAATTATTCTTAGCAACGAACATATGGAGACTAATGAAAATGTTACCAAAACTTTTAAGATTCCAATTACCCACTTGGATTATGATTATATTGAGAAGTGCAATGATATTTTGCAACTTGAAAAAATATATTTAACACTTAAGTATCATGCTTAATTTAATTTTTGAATAATATACTTGACTTAATTTTATTAGAGCTGGTGAAGAGGGTGTCTACCCGGATCTTGAAAATTTTTGTGAAGAAAAATTGAAAACATTATCACCTAATAGGTAGATCTCATTTTATTATTTCATTAATAATTACTTCATTTTAATTAGTCGTGCACTTCGAAAAGCAACTCAGTTGGTTAACCTAAACCAGTTGGATACAGTTGTCCAAGAAGAGATGTTAAATGATTTTCAGGTATATTTTGAGTTTCTGATCATTATTTATTAAATCTAGACTTGGGTTAATGATATTCAAAACATTGAACAATCTCTAAAAACTTGCAAACCTGCATCCGACGGTGATAATGAAAAAAACTGCCTGTATCCTATTCGAAATAATCAGGATACAAAAATAAGTGATAGAAAAGATGTTTGCTAATTATTCTAAATGTTTATATATAATTTTATAATGTTAGGAGATGAAATGTTCCACATCTTCAAGTAGATCATGTAAACCGAAAAATTATGATGAATGGTCCAAGTAAATTTTCTAATTTAATTGAGAACATTGTGCTTAATTAATTAAAATTTTTATAAAAATTTTCTATCGATATGTATATTCAACCGTATGAATTGAAATTAGCTTTATTCTTAAACCGATACATTGATTTGATTGTCTAATGATTCTTTCTTGTGTTATTTCAATAAATTTTTTTGACTGGATATCACCATTAATATATAAAATATTTCTGCCAAGAATTTCCATTGAACTTGAAAAGCAAATGATTTTGGAGGAAAAGGAAGAACAGCTGAAATCAAATACCATAGAATCTAAAGTTCCAGAACAAAAATATAAAGGATTATCGATGAAGATTGATACAGCGAACATGTCTAAGTTAGAGAAAACAAATATTGCACTGGAAGAGAAAGAGAAAGGAAACGAGGCAAGATTTTAAGCTGATATAGTTGAATTTTAGTTCTACAATTTAGGCATTTAAATCCGGTGATTTGGCTGAAGCTATAATTTACTACAGTCGCAGCTTATCAGTGGAACAAAGTGCAGTTGTGCACAACAACCGAGGATTAGTTTGTCAGTTTCTTTTTGACTTTCATCAATACCTTTAATTATTTTCTTACTATTTATAATCAAACAGGCGTTATTAATAAAAATATATTTATCAAACATGAGTTGTAAAATAAAGTATTACTTAATCAAATAGATATATTAAATATCGATGATTAGAGATTTAAATCTTATTAAATTATTTCCTAAAAATTATCTATCTAAAAACAATTTCTGAAAGGTTGACTGGTTTATGATTTTGATACTTAAAAAGACTGATGCGAATACAGTGCAAGATGTGGTTAATTCGGATTATTCCAAGTTTAATATTGGTTATGATAATTTTGAGTGTTGATTTTTATACTAAAATCGTAATATTGACTAAGTTGACAAATGTTTGATAAGTAGTATATGTAGCTTGTTATATTTATTGATTCAATAAATTATATCTTAAATCGATTTATTTTACTTAATAACAGATATGAAACAAAGGAAATGGGAAGCAGCTCTTTCTGATCTTTCTTTCACTCTCAAAAATGATCCTTCAAATATTAAAGGTTGGTTACACTTTTTTGCATTTGAAAATTAAGGTTTCTGATTTTATTTTATATAAGGAAATATTAAATCATACTTCATTAAAATATTTTTGAATTATTAAAATTTTTTCATTGTGATGTTTTTGTAACTTTTCTTTAAAAATTATTTGGTCCTGTTTCATATGAGTATAATCCCGACATTAAATTAATGTTGATTTTCAACTTTATATAAATAACATTTGTTATTAAACAGTTATTTGAACTTGAATATTACTTAAATAACAATGAAATATATCAAACTCAATGTTATGCTTCTCAAAATAATTTATATATGATACTGCATTTCTGAAAATGCTTTATTCAGTTCAAAAGAATTTCTAAATCTTCCCAATAGTCTGAAGAATTAGTTTGCCAAGTGAATTCTATAAAGATTCGATTAAGTTGACCATAATCAAAATTTCTGAATAATCAGTACAATATGAAAAGGTTGTTTAAAATCATGACCTATTATTCTTTGTCTGATCTTTATACAAGAGAAATATTAATAAATTATTTTTTCATTTTTATCGACGAAAAATCTTAGAATGGCCTTTGTGCTGAAATCTATGTGATCCTTTTTATTTCGGTTTATCTAGAGGGTGTGATTGATTTTACTTCTTTGAGATACTCAAGACTCGTGTCTCATCGCCTGTAATTATTATTTGAATGAATTTTGGATTGGAATCATGATTGGATATCATCATCATCATTATTTTCAAAATTCTTTGCAAGCAACTAGCATGTACAATAATAAACTTAGAGAGCTCATGTTTTTATGTTATTTCTAATTTATTTTCTTTCAATATTTATTTTTTATATTATGTTCTTTGTAAATTAAGCATTACAAAGAAGAGCAACGTGTTATTCCGAAATCCACAATTTACCCGATGCTATTAATGATTGTCAGAAAATTCTTAAATTAAGTCCAAATAATAAATTTGCTGAAGTATTCTGTCAATTTTAATTAGTGGACCTATTTATTATTTACTAAAGAATTTATTGGCCAAATCTCAAGAAGAATTGCAGAAAAGAGCTCAGCCAAAATTAAAAGATGGAAAGCGAATGGTAATAACCGAAATTGGATCAGATGATGAAAGTTCAGAGGGTGTTGAAAATGAACCCAAGTATATATTCAAATGTTATCTAATCCTTATAAATTATATGGTTAACAAGGTCCACTGATTTAGCAGAAATTAAACATGAAGCTCAAAAAGAAGTAAGTATCACAATATTCATAAAAGCTTTCTTATAAATTTTGAATATATATAATCTAGTGTTATGTGAGATAAATATTTAACATTGAAAAAAATTAGTAAAATGTATATTTAAAAGTTTAAAGCTTAATATCTATATCTTTTTTGTCTCTGATATTTATGTTGTGATATAATTTTTAAAAATTTATCATTAGAGACAAAATGAAATGAAGCCGAATTCTGTCGAATCCTTTACTCAAGAAAACAAAGAAACGTCTGAACAAGAGTTCATGATACTTAAAGATCACGGAAATCAGTTATTTAAGGAGGTATTGGTTAAATTTATATCTGAATTTTTGAAATTGTATAACACATGTTTTATTAAAAATGCCTTAGTTTAATTAGTTTATTTAATTATTATTAATTATGATTATTGATAAAATGATTTTTAAAAAATCTTTAATGATAAGGCTTAAAATTGTTAATGATCACAACATTTAATTTGATATAGAAATTCTAATTTCAAATCGATGATTTTTGAACACAGTTAATTGTAAAATGTAAAATTAATTGTAAGTACAATGAAACTTGTTAATTTGAGAACCTCTAAATTTTGTTAATAAAAATTAAATATTGACTTTTTTTTTCATGAATCTATATCTTGGGTTAAATTTTCGGTCGCAGTGGTTCTCAACATTGACAGGTTTCACTGTAATTATATTTCTTTAAAAAATATTGATTTTCAAAAACTCATCTGTAGGTTTCTTTATTTTAATAATATTCCTTTCCTTATTATTTCCATCATTATGTTAAAAAATAAATGTTTAATTTCTAAGATTGATATTTTAAACTTTGAATTTTCGAGATATTCTATAATTCATCTTTAATTAATTTTACACAAAAAGATAGTTTATTGTAAAAGCAATAAATCATAAGAAAAAGTAATTCATTTAAACAATATTTTATTAAGATTATTTCTTCATATTTATGTATATGGATAAAATTCATTTATGGAAAGGATTTACAGTGAAGCCAGAATAATAAATTTTATAGGAAATCTTTAAAAAATCTTTGTCGATGAATAAGTTTATTATTATACAGATTTTGAGTTTTAGTTCAAAATTGGGTACCATTGAATTTGACGTGTCCAATTAAAAATTATTTAGAGTTTAATAAACTTTCTGTTTGAAAACCTTGTAAAATGTTAAGCACTAAACACTAAAGTAGTAATACATTTTTGATCAGATGAAATATGATGAGGCCTTGGCTGTCTATGACAAACTGGTTGACAAATGGCCTTCCAATCCTATAGGCTATAGAAATAGAGCTGCAACAAATTTAGTGCTTGGGCGACATTTAGAAGTCATTGAAGATTGCTCAATTGCTATTGAACTTGACAAAGATTCTCATTTGTCATACTATCGTCGAGGAAGAGCTCATAAAGTAAGTCTAAATTTATTAATGGTACAATTTTTTAAGTATTACATAAATAAGTAGCAATTGTTTTAAATAAATCGTCATGACTCTTCAAAATCACATTTGCTTTAAAACCAATAATCAATTATATAATATATTTTGGTCAACACTATTTTTGGGAATTCTGTACATTCACTGGGTATTATTTATTACTAATTAGTATTTGTATATTTTTCTGATATTACTTTCTTTATTTGAAGATCTCATTTTGGATAATTAGAAATATTAAAAATTTTCTCTGAGATAAATTTTTTGTAGAAATATTTCTCAAAACCAATATTGAAAAATTATTTCAAGAAAAACTGACGTGTAAGAGTTAAATTATTATTATCAAAAATTAGGCCAATACTATTAAAAGAAAATGAACATTTTTCAAAAATTTGTACTTTTCACATTAATTTAAATTGAACCTTTAAATTAAGAAACTTCAAAGAATTAGACACTAAATATTTTATTTTCCCCTTAATTTTAATGATAAATGTTAGTTTTTTAAATTTAAATAAATTTAGATAAATCTAATTTCAGCAGGATAATAAAGGATGTTTCATTAAGTAAGACAGACGCATTTTCTATTTTGAATATTATTATAATATAAGATTTATATATAATTTCATTTGATTTAAATTCTCGTTTTTACATTTATTAATGTTTACCATTTTGATGTGTTCTCAAAACCAATATTGAACACGCCAGTGATGGAATTTCATCTGATTTGTGTAAGAGTAATGGAAAAATTGATCCAGCAAATAGACATATGAATGATGTTGAGTTCTATAATTAATATGATAGTCCGGGTAACTTAGTTTGAAATAAAAATTTTATTCATATATAAATTGTCTTTATTCGAAAAACAAAATGCATCGTCCTTAATGGAACACCCCATAATTCCCACAACATTTTTAATATTATTCAGCTATAAAGAATTCATTGTGAGGGTCAAGAATTAATAAAGATGAAAAGCTAGAGTGCTTTTCTAGATGGTAATGCATTTATTGAAAATTAAAAATCAATAACTTTTTAGAAAGACTTGCTGATTATTCAATTTTGCACTTTTGTTTAAAGAGACTTTCTTAAGGTAAAGTAGAGTCGCCTTTGACTTACAAAACAAAGATAAGTGTCCTTGTTTTCATTATTGTAAAATATCTTGTGTTTCTAAAAATTTTCCATTAGTGAAATTAGTTCTTGTTTACATTTCGTTTTTCTTTTTCTTAGTTACATAATTTCCATTTAGGTCTCGTAGATGTATTTTTTCCTTTTTCATAATAAGAATCTATATGGTTTGAAATCGTTATAAAGTTATGGTATTCTACTAAAAAAGTTTGAGTAGTTTGTATAATACTTTTGATTTTTTTTCTAAACTCATTTCAGATTTTCTTTTCAATTTTTTTGAAAAAATAGCAATAAAAATGGTTTTTTATTTCAATAATAATAATTAGCCATTTTTACTTGAATCATTGTTATTGTTTTTTTTATCGATTTAGTTATTTAAACTCGATTATAATTTGTTAATATCGTACTTTTTTTGAAAAATGAAAATCTATTATTGATTTTTTATTTTTAATCAAGAAAATATTTTAACTTAGCATGTATGAAATCTGTGTTAAATATAATATTGATTTCAGTAATCATACAGCAATACAATCGTCCTTTAGGTTCCTTTGTTTCATTTGTAATGGTGATCGTTTCGATATTATTCTTTTTTTAATACACAGGATGTGTTTATGTCTCTTTAACATCCATTGAAATGTCTCCTAACACTATTCTTCACTTAATGAATGGATTAATTCATTATTTAATCAAACTTCAATTATAGGAAATGGAAAAAGTATTTACTCAAAATTGATGTTTCCGGTTTAGAAATGAATTTTTTCTTTTTTTGGTTCTTTGGTATGTTGAAATTTAAGCGTATTTTAATGAAAAATTAAAACGTCAAAAATATTTTAATGTGTTATATTTTTTTAAAAAAGGTGATAAAGTGAGATTGAAATATAATGGTTATATAAATATTTTTAAGATCGATTTCAGTGTTTAAGGTTTGAAAACTAATATTGTTCTCCATTTCTTTAAACTTAAAAAATTTATTTTTCAAATAATAATTGAATTAATTTATAGAGAAATAGATCTTACAAATTTTCTAGTTATATACGTCAAATAAACAAATCTAAACAAGAAAAAACCGAAGACATACCTTGGTTTTATTGGAAAAAATTTTGATTGTCAAATATTTCATAAAAATTAATTTGTTTGGTTGTTTAATAGATTTAGAGATTGTAGTGTTTACCATTAATACTAATATAAAATTAAATATTTAAAATTGACAGCTTTTGAAAATGTTTGAGGAAAGCTTTAAAGACTTCGAGATGGCTTTGAAAATTGCTCCCAATCATAACTTAATAAAGGAAGAATTTCATGAGGTTGAAAAAATAATTCAAGTAAGATTGATAATTTTATGATAAATTATATGGTTAATAATAATATTAGATGTCAAAAGAGTTGCAGAACACTAAGTGTAACAATTCCAGTAACGAAGAGTTCGAGATGTCTCAAGACAACGGTGTTATAAAAATGAATTCCCAAGTCTCTCAAAATAGCAGCACCGATGACACGATAATTGTGACAAATATTCAGGAACTAGAAGTGTGATTTGTGATGGATTGTTACTGGTTATTACTTGATATTCAATATTTTCATAGACCAATCAGGACTTAACGAATACCTGGGAATTCATTGCCATTCCTGAATCGATCAATGGTGCTCAAAATTCTTCTTCAACAAGTGATCTAAGTACTCACAGATTTAATATCGTATTTTAATCGATTTTCAATTTTCCCCGAAGTTAAATTAGAATTTGTCTTGAAACCGTCCACTAGCACACCTATGACAAAATACGAATTTGACAAGAAGCTCAACAATATCCGTCTGAAGACTGACTGGAAACTAACCATTCAGCTTCTGTTGGACGCTGGCGTCGACGGATTATGTTCTTGTAATCAAATCATTAATTATCGATAAAAATATTTTTAAAAACAAATCGTTTTTAGTAATCGGAACAAAACTTGACGGATTTATTTTGGAAAACTTTATCTCAAGCCTATTGGAATTGTCTAAATACAACGGTAGGTAGCACTGGTTCCGAATATAATGTGTCATTTAAAATATATTCTTACTTTTCATCATTAGACTCGGCTGATTTCATAAAATCAGTCCTACACGAACTGGTAAAGGTCGAGAGGTTCGGTTTCGTAAAAATGATGATTTCAGATCACGCCATATCAGGTTAAATAACTTTATATTGATTTTCTATACAATTATGTATTATACCTAGAACTAGAGAAATTATTTGGTTTTTTGAAGCACAACTATCACAATCTTGCCGAAATCGATTGTTTAACGAGCAAATATCTGTGATTGAGGAGCAGCAGTATTAACAAGGAATTTGGGGTTTTTTTGAGAAAATAAAAATATTGAAACAAAGCTTTATTTTTTAAAATATTTTAACACTATACATTTCAAATGCCATGAACGATTTGTTGTATATTGTTTAGAGATTTGCATTGTCGACATTATTGGTGGACCCGTTTACTACACTAATCTAAAAAATTAAATAGCCAATTATTAAATTTGAAAAAAAAACAGCACTGACATTAGTGGTGCAGCTGGGATACGTTACATAAATGCTTCCTGTCGAAGAACCGTCTGTACTCAATGTAATTGTTCCGCTTGTTGCATTGTTATCATGACCTGTTTCTGTTGTTCCGTATTCCATACCATCTCTAAGGAATATCGTATTTTCAAGGTTTCCCAAGTTATTTTCAAAATTTCGAGATATTTCCATTCCTTCCTCCATCATTGACGAATCAAGTTTATTTGCCTTAAATTCATGAATTTATAAATCAATAGAAAGATACTAATCAATTCCATTACATTATTAATTTACAGATTTATAGAAAAGTTATTGATTATTTTTATTAAAATTAATTTTAAATCAGACTAATTTTCACGGTAATCAGATAATTAAAAAAAATTCAACCTCTCTATATTTAGTTAAAAATAATCTCAGAGGTTCCACACTCTGTTCAAATCCTAAATTAGCCATTGCCCATAGAAGGTCTTCACCATTGATGGTCTTACGTTTCTCTTGTTGGCATTTTTCAGCCGCTCTAACAAAATATATAACAAATCCCAAAATTATGAAGCACTAACTCGCTAGTAATAAAGCTGATATATTCACTAACACACTCTTGGACTATTTCTTTAGCTTCTTTTGAAATCTTTAAAAATTTTGAATTACTTAACATTTTCTAGAAATTTACCTTTCCATTGGGAGGAACTGCCTTTTTCATTATTTTAGAAACATTGGCAATAGGTAAAAATCTATCCTAATTAAAAAATATTCAATAAATAAATAAAACACAAGCTTACTTGTTCCCGAAGTGGAGATAACTGTTCAAACTCTTGTTGATAATCACCATCGGCTTGCTGTCCTTGATGCTCCATTGCATCATAATAACTATCAAAATTATCACTGACAATATTTTCTTGATTGGAATCCATTCTTTTTCAATATGTAAACAATATGATAAATTTCAATCAATCTTAGATTAATTAGTCTATGAAAACAGTTTTGATTGGTTAAAACAATATTATTTAAACAACAAATATCAATAGTAATTGAAAGATCAATATTTCAATAAATTAAAATTAAATTTGTGTTTATTTCTACTAATTTACATCATTTTTCTAAAATATGAGTTTAATACTTAACAAAATAAATATATCTATGAGAATAGTTAGATAAATTTTAAAATTCTAATATTAATAAAAAGAAAAATCAAGTGAAATTATTATATTATTAATGTTAGATATAACTTTTGTCCAAGTACTATTAAGCTTAGTGACAATATCGAAAATAACCATCCTTGATTCTAATTTATCGTTAAACTTATTATTTAATCATGTAAATAACTAATTTTATTTTATGATCTTATTAGAAATCAAATATTAATATTTTTTATAGTGAAATTTTCTTTAAATCTTTTTTGCTTTGGTAATATTCAAAAGAATATTAACCAACTTTCATTTTTATCCAGGATTCTCAAACTACTTATTATTGCTTTCTGACTTAAATGTTTTTCTTTTGGTCCGTTCATTATGAGAGCAAAAATAAAAAATTGTTTTAAAAAGTTTACCAAATTTATTCAACCACCTCTGAAAACAAAAGTATCAATTTACAATTCCTAATTAATTTAACATTGATTCTTGTGTGACTATATAGACTCTGCTACTCCATTACATAGGAATCAGAGTCTCTTCACCAGCTAATGACTTCTCTTTTATCATTAGGTAATGGATAAGCCGGAAACCCTTTATTATTCAGCTCAGTCTGAACGTATTTTCTCGAGCTGAATAATCAATTAGCTTTTAAGTTGGCTCCAGTCATTTTCTTTATATCAGCTTTTCTTTTCCACTAATAGATCATTGAGAGCTTCAACTACTCAGCTCAGCCAGAACCTTATTCACCTTAGCTGAAAATTACTTATTCTTTAATAGCTTTAAAAGAAAAACTAATTAAAAGTTTTAGGAATTTTGAATTACAATTGTACTAATATATATTATCAGTTATTATCAATAACTATCATTATTATTGTGCATTATTAACCTTATTATTATTATTATCATCATCAATTGTCAATGTTGTTTGGTTTACCAAGACAACCCAGTAAATAATACTAAGTAGGATCGCGAAAAGAGTCCATGGAATAATAACAAAAATAATAATTAAAGTTAATTAAGTATAAAAAACCAATAAAAAATAAGTAAAAGTATAAAATATTCTTATTTTAAAATTACTAAAATTTCAAAGAAAGCTCTCAAAAAGAAATTTCATTTTAAAAAGGTAATTTTAATAGTAATCATAAATTAAAGATAAATGAGAAAGTAGAAATTTTAGGAATTCTAAAGGAGTTTTTATGTTTTTGATATTATATCAAGAATATTCTCTAAGTCAAGATCAACATCTGAAAAGTATAAAAGCAAAGGGGTTTCAATAGAATTTCGCCCTGAGAACCGCTCAAGGAACTTTCATTGACGAAAATTATTGAATTTTATTGACGACTATCAAATTCTATTGATGAAGGTTCTCCAAGTTCTATTGAAAAAGATTAACGAATTTTATCTATCAAGTATTTTCAGTGATGTTGTAAAATCGTCTGAGATTATAATTAAGTTTCCCATCAGAGGGCTATTTTTGAGCAACTCTACAGACTCAGCTGATAGTTCGGGAATTTTAAACGAAGATAACCTAAGATTTTTTTGTTTATTATTCATATTTTTCTTTAACATTTGTTATTATTTCGTAATTATTATAGTGTAAATTTTGTTTAATTAACAGATCTTTATTTTTTTAATTAACATTTGATTTTAAATGATATTTTGTTTTAATCGATTAATTTTATTGCTTATCATACATTTATACATAACATTATTATCATTTATTGATTATTATTCAAGACATTTATGACATTATTATTTTTTGTGATCCCTTTACTGAGTTTGACGATTTAATGTTATTATTATCATCATGATTTGTGTGAGGTATTGTGATATAAATACAAATCATTGCTTTTATGGTTGTTGTTCTCTCAACATTCTATCTTTCTCTCTCTCTCTCTTATGATCTCTCCCTTACCAGTTTGTGCATATATTTTGTTTAACCCAAAAGCTTATTAAAATTAAAATTTCCATTTATTATTCTAAATCATGGAATATAAAAAATGAAAATATATAAACTGTGTACTTTGCCAATACTAATATGATAATAATAAGTAGATATACAAATTTCGGTATTTCCTTTGAACCAAATTTTTTCCAAAATCCATAATAATTATTTTAAATTTCTTAAATTAAATATTATTTTTTTCATAAATCTTCCTTGAAAAGATCATTATTTCGGTCTTCCATAATGGATTAAGAAAGGTGACAGGATCCCTAATGGTGTTACGATAGTGAGTCCATGTTGCATATGCGGCTGAAGTCGTATAACTTCTCTTTAGAGCTGATGGACGCTCTAAAATAGAGAATTACAGACAAATTCAAAATCAGTACATGCCTTCTTACGGACAGCATGACTGAAATTATCGTGCAAGTGGACCTTACTATTCAAAAGGGTTTTCATAATTGAAGACCAACCTGGATAAAATCCTCTCGTTCAAAATTTATCCTAATTCTTCAACTAATTAAAAATGTAATTATTTTATGTACCATTTTCCTATTGAAATTCGTGATTTCAAAATCACTCGTCACTGATAACATTTCTTTCACTCTCATTTTTCTAAATCTGCTATGGTTAATAACACAATCCTTATTATTCACGATGGCTTTTCAATAGTCTTCTATGTTTTCTAAGTAATAACAAAAGGCATTAATTACTAAATAAGATACAAATGACACATAATATCTTAAGTGCTGGGTTTCGGTTGCATGAGTAGATAAAGTAACAATATTAAATAAAATATATTTACTTTGTGAAAATATAATAACTCTGTGAATCTCTGTCTCAAATTAGGCCATCGGTCGAGGAACACTAACTTTCAGGATGACGACCTATGGAGTTAGATGACGATCAATTGAAGGCGACAGTTGAACAAAATCCAGTTACAACCGTTGAAAAAATAGCTAAGGAGCCTAATTCAACTAAATCCACTATTTATCGGCACCTAAAAAGAAATTAACAAAGTTTCCAGACTCAGCTAATGGGTACCACACGATTTGTGTGAAAATAACCGAAATTAACGGATTGTGTGTAAAAGTTTTCTTTCTCGCCTATCGGTTTGTTACCGGGGACGAAAATTGGATATTTTACAATGTTAAAAGGCAAAGGCAATGGTTCAGTCCCGAGGAAACTGGAATAGCCCAGCAAAAATCAAGTTTTCATCCAAGAAAAGTTTTATTAAGTGTTTGGTGGGATATGGATATAATTTACTACGAATTAATCAATTCCAACCAAATAATATGTATTAAATGAAATGACTCGTGCGATTTCCATGACTTGAAATATAGAAATCGAATCCTTCTTGTAACATTTCCATCTCAAAAAAAAAAGATTGTCACGTTACCATAATTTACCAGTAACATAAAAAACTCTGCTGGATTTATTTTAAAAGAACAAAAGAGTTAAACCTATATTAACAAAAAATTATTGAAATAAACGCCAATCAAAAGGAGGGAAACCAAAACAGACAAAATGGATCTGAAATTAAAACAAAGGTTTGAAAAATATCTATATTAATAAAATGAATCCTAACACCAAAATTTATCAAAGATCAATTAACGGAAATACATTATAAAAAGAACCACGCAACACTTTAAAAAATTGGACAAATTTTTGCGAACGAAAACTCTAAATTGCAAAGCTCAGCTGAAAATTATTTAATAACTTTGATTCATTCTGTTCAGTGAAGTGTTTGGAACATTTCCGAAAAGTCTAAAATATTGATCATCGGCCTCCAACCACGAAAAACATTCCATAAATAACTAAAAACTCGATTTAGTTTTATATTTAATGATTTACGATAAGTTTTTATAGCGAAAATTTTTCCAGACCAATATCTACAAGCAGTCGGACAATATTACCCGATAACTGGCCAGAAAGTATGAAAAATCGATATGAGACCGAGTAAGTTTTATTAACAGTTACACTGGTTTCTGAAACCAATCAACTCAAATATCAAGGCCTAATTGGCGCTGCTGTTGCCAGGTAATCTTAGAAATAAAGTTTTGGAAAAGCCTTACAAAAATTTAGAAAAAATCGATTTTTAATATTTTTTGTAATAATTAAAAAAAATTGATAGCACTTCTAATATATCAATGAAATCTAAAAATGGGAAGTGAACTTAAACTTTATTAATCAAGTATCGCGGAGAACTAACAGTTTTGGTGATTTTTTCCAACTCAAGCAGCCACGAATCAGTATCGATCAACAATTTCTTTTTTGGTTTACATTCCTCGGATGAACCACTTTGACAATACCGTTTGAAATCTTCAACTACCGGATCATAAACGTCATCATGGTCATGATTATCGATTTTCCTTTGAATTGATTCACTTTCCAATTCTGATCCAAATTCTTCATAATTTATCGATTCATCGACAACGAGATTTGATTGGTCGTCAAAAGAAAATCGATTATTAATATTTGATGATTTTAGATTTTCACCATGAAATTGATTATCTAATTTGATATTATCGGAAATTAAATTTAACGGGATTTTTGTCTCTGTAGATTTGATATCTGATTTAGGTTTTTTGTTTTTCTTGTTCTTTTTCTCCTTTTTTACTTTCTTGTCGTTTTCCCCATTGATAAATTCGACCAGTAAATCGATATCTTCATGCTTGACTGTTCGATTCACTTCTGGCCTAGCCTGATTGTTTTCTACAACACCAACTTTCCTTTTGTGCAGTTTGCAGCGCAATTTCTGAACGATATCTTTAAAATTCTTCTTCTGGTCGTCAACACAGCCGTCGTGCAAATGACATCTGCAATCATGCGGAACGTAGTTAATAGGTTTTGTTGGTTGCCTGTTTTCCTTTGTAGAACCATCCTCGAAGCTGTTCTCTAGTTTCAGAATCGTTTCCTGGAATTTCAGAGGCGAAATGCAATTCAAATCTCGATCGTCGTCCGAAATGGAACGAACGATTTGAAAGTAAACTCCAATCTTAGATTTGTATTGCAGGCTTTTTAGATTCAATAAATCGATTTCATCATTGATAACATTTATTGAAGTTTCTCGGTTATTTGTCTGGTATTGGCTGATGGTACACGTCTTAAACGGGCAACTGATTTCTTCCGTCAAACACTGATCGAGACAAACAAGGCACAATTTGTGTTCGCAAGACACAAGTTTTCGGAAATCAACATCATTTAAAATACATCCACAAATTAAACAGAGGTTTTCCGATTGAAAATACAAATCGTTAATATTCACCGATATCGGAGAGTTGTCTAACAAAACCAGTTTGATAACCTGGATGATTTTCCCGTTGAATCTATTGAAATCGATAAAACTGTTCTGCAGTTCCAGTAGATAATCGGTGGAAGAGTGTATTTCACAAGAACTCAATATTATGCGAAACGTTTCCAATTTAGAAACAATAAAATACCGGTAATTGACAATCAGATTTTTTATACTTTCCCTCAAGAGTGACACCTTTCTAATACAGTGCATTTTGTAACTGACAAAGGATAAACTTTTGGTAATGTCCAATGAATTCATAGCTTTATACATGGGTTTAAAATTTATACTCTTGACCAATTCAATCAGATTTCTGATAACGGATCTGATATTTTGAAAAATGTTATCCAATCTATCAATATGATCTTCTCTGAAAATCATGTTTAAAAATTTCTGAAATTCTTGGATAGTGTTTTCTATTAGAATGATTTTTTTAAAATTTAAAGTCACACATTCCAAGCTTGATCTAATAACCTCATAAAATCGATTAGAAATTAAATTATCCAAATATGTAGTTATAGGAACATTCTTCAACACTTCTTTTCCTTCAGAATGGATTTCCATAGAGACAATGTCTCTTTTGTCAAGAGGACATTTTGAATTAAATTCACTCAAAATACTGAAGCATTCACTGCATATAATATGATCACATTGTTCAATAACTACAAAATCATTCATCAAAGAGGTAGAACATACATTGCAAATCACAGTTTTGGTTTCAGTCATTATTTAACACAATTTCTAAATACTTTAGTTAAATAGTTAAATTTAAACTAAATATTTTTTAAAATTAATGTTACAAAAATAATATTCAGAATATATTATTAAAAGAAATGCTGTTTTCTTTAATTTTATGAGATTATGAAGAATAAAATTTTAAAATTTCTTTCATTTAAGTAGTATTTGAAAATGATATTAATTATAAATTATATAGGATTTTGATTCTTATTAAAGAAATGTTACATTTTATTTTTAATATTACATTTCTTATTTTGTAAATACAAGGAAAAATTAGAATCTATATTTTTAATTATTCAATAATTCTCATAAACATGCGTTTAATTTATATATTGTAAATAATATCAAACTTAAACAAATACTATATTTGTTTTTATTTAACAAATCAAGGTGAAATATTATGTATAAATGAAGTATTGTCAAATGGATCCACACTTCCTCTCGGCTTTTCTACACATTTGTAGACGAATTTCAATACACACTCACTACATTTCAATGTTTCACCTTCAGAACTTGTTGCCAAAAATAAAATCTGTTATCTCTGCTTATTTTTCTATAAGTGTTTTATTTGGACGAGCACGGACATATAAAGCTGTTTCGTCAGCATTAAAATATTTTTCGGCTCATAACCTTTACAAATGTGTGGTAATGCGGGACATGTATTCTTAAACATTCATATAATTTGCATGAGCAGCTTCATCGCACACCGCTCTTTACACAATGTTATGTCTATGTTTGAAACTTTCAAGTCAACGTTTGAATCACAAAAATCATTTCTACTTAATTCATTTTGGTGGTACAGATTCTTTATTTATTGAATTTATATTAGATACAAATGAATCTCTTAAGGATATAGAAAATAAACTATCAAATTATTTAGGAAATGAATTATTTCAACTTAAAGATGAGAAATTTAAAGAATTCTATTTTATAAAATCTAAATCTAATGCTTATGAAGTAATGGATAATAAACCTAAAGAATTATTATTTGATAAGAGAATGAAAGGTATAAATAAAAAAGCTAAAACAGATTTAAATGATTATGAAAATGCATTAAACAGAGAAATAATTAAGAAAACAAATCATGATATTAAATCTGATAAGCACAATATTTATTTATATATGCAAGATAAAGTTGACCTAAGTCCCTTTGATGATAAACGATTGATTGATAATAATGGCATGAATACTTTTCCACATGGACATCAAATTAAATGTGATAAATGTAATAATTGGGCTTATAAATTAGTTATTTCTGGAACTCATGAATGTATATGTTTGCTATAAAATATATTGACCTAAAATTTTTATATATTAGGTTGGTGCAAAAGTAATGCAATCGACTTTGTTTTGTATAGACAGTTGTATTTCATTAGTAAAATCAGTGTTTCTTGATAAAATTATGCAGTATTAGTCTTAAATGATATTAAATTTTATAATA
>JBBMKC010073965.1:0-17232 GCA_037834085.1 Bipalium vagum | reverse complement strand
ATGATTATCCTTATTATTTATTAAAATGCCTCTTTTAGACTGCTTTAAAATTACAAATTATTTTCGAGGATTTTCTTTTTTTTTAAGTATCTTAAAAATAAAATTCCTGGGAAATTTTCAATGATTTTCAAGTATTAATTAATTTTAATTATTAATATTATTATTAATAATAATATTAGTAGTAGTATTTATACATTATTTATAATCTTTGTCATTTATTTTTCCCCGTGGGGGTGTCTTGGTAAACCCAACAGTCTTGTTGACACTGAGATCACAAGTTAGTAAATTGAAATATTAGATAAGTATATATTAAATAATAATTATGACTTTGTTACACGTAGTGCAACAAGTTTATTTATTAAATATAAATTAAAATTAACTGGAAGTCTGATTGTTCTCTTTTTTTTAAAAATTTTTCTCACGTCTTTTTATATATTTCTCGGTAGAATACTGTTGTTCCAATTGCATAGGTTTTAGTTGACCACATTGTTAGATTACTATTATTCAACTTGCGTAGGTTTTTGTTGATTCGCGATTTATAATTCTTCAATTGATCATTCTGTTTCAATTTGTTGTAGGCTTGCTATTTTTTGAATTCATGAACTTAAGCTTCGGTTTGCGATAATGTAAAGTCTTAATTTATTTCTGACTTTCTACATTTTTATTCTCCATTTATATTATTATTTCTGCCTGATTTTTCAAAAGCAGCAACTCTCTTGTTTCCTCTAATGATTTTCTTATATGTTTTTGTTACTATTTAAATTTTTATTTTTTATTCTTTCTCTTTGTATTATAAAAATTTCCCTTATTATTTATTATAGTAATATTTTGTTGTCCCTATTTTAAACTCTTCCAGTATGCGACTCTTAAAATGATAATTTTTTCACTTTTAATAAATTTATTATATTATTTATTATTTTATTTCAATAATTATTTACTAACTAATAATTTATATATGCTTTTAATTATTTATTATTTTATTTATATTTACATATTGTTTAAATTAAGGATGATTTACAAAACAAATTTCTTTAAGGTTCATGAATATATTTTTATAAAGAAACTTTTTATTATAAAATAACTAAATACATCACACAAAAAGAAGAGTTTTTACATAAATTAAAGAGTCAGATTTATAGAATAACTAGATATCATCATAAATTTATAAAATAATTAGATATACAAAAGGGTTATTGCATAATATTATTATCATCAGATCACAAATATTATAAAGTACTGTTTTCACCGTTTTGGGTCTCTTGTTCTTTGGATTGTTGATTTTGGAGTCTCCACAATACTGAAGAAATTCGTTTCTACATCGTGTTGCTACAAGTAATGAAAAATGGATTTATTTTAAAAATACAAAACGCAAGAAATCATGAGTTGATCCAGGCCAACTATCAACTTCGACTGTCAAGCTAAATATTCACTCGAAGAAGGCTTTGTTGTGTACCTGGTGTGACAAGAACGGTGTAGCCATCTATGAGTTATTAAACAATGGTAAAATAGTCAACGCCAATCGTTATAAACAACAGTTGATCCAAAATCTGACATTGAAGCAGAAACGTCCAAATTTTGACAAGAAATATGAGAACGTTATTCTGTTACATGACAATGGTGTAGCTTATGTAGCAAACTCAGTCAAGGATAATTGTAAAAAACTTGGATGGAAAGTCTTATTTCATCCGCCACATTCGCCAGACATTGTGCTATCTGATTTTTATTTATTCAGATCGATGGCATATGGACTGTTGGAACTGTTGCTTTCGCAATTATGATGAAATCATATTTTGGCTCGATTAATGGATTTTGTCCAAGGAAAAAATATTTTTACAATGTCATTCACAAGTTATCAGAAAATTGGACCAATCTTACATCTAAAGATGGGACATGTGTATAATATAATTGTGTTGTCTTTAAAATAAAAGCATTTTGTATTTTTTAAACATTCGCAGAATTAACTGGTACACCTAACACTTTATGAAGGTTGATGAAAACTGCATCAGTAAAATAGTGGATACATTTTTGCAAATATTTTTTTCAGTTAACTGAGGAATCATAGGGCTGATGGTCAAAATTTCAAATGTTATTAATTAATTTTTTCTATTTAATAGAAAATTAAATTGCAGACTTCGAAATAATTCCATTACATAGTCACTTTGGTAAGTGTAAAAATTTCTAAAATAATAGTTTTATGTTATAAATTTAACTTTATCTATTATTTTTTTATTAATTTATAAATAACTGTAAATAATTCTTATAATATAATATAACTTTGTTTTAATATACGAATTCATAGATACATAAATAGTGTCAATTCGAAATATTTCTTGGAGACAAATTAAATTTATAGACACTATTACTGTTATTAATACTTAATAAATGTCAGGTATTATAATTATCTGAATTTTAAATCCATTAAATAAATGAAAGGAAAAACTGAAACCCAAAAACTCGAGACTTGTGCGACTTGTAATCGATCATTTCAAATGTCTTCTTTGGTATTTTGACTATAATAAATATTGCTCAGCTTTTCCATACCTGCAGCCGATTTATATTGCACTTAAATATTATTCTAAGCGCTTTTATACAAAAATATTCAATTGAGAAAAAGCTGTTGATTAAAAAATAATTTCATCATAAAGGAAATTAGGTAAAAATTTCCTATAAAAATTGTCACAAAAATCAATTAATTCTCTCATTATATCGAAATAAAATTCAAGTATAATTTTGATATATTTACAAACCAATAACAAATTTTATATTGTTTTTAAATATTTAAACCAATGAAATAGTATATAGTGTAAAATATAATCTATTGCACAATTAGGAAATTAAATATTAGACCATCGAATTAAATCAATAAGGTTTTCAAGATTTTCAAAAAAAAATCTGATTTTCATTTTTAATCGATTCATCCAGCTTTCTTTTCTAAGGTGATTTTTAAAAGAATTTTTGGATGTCTACCTTAAAAATTCATCCGATTTTTGTATCTGATGAAATTATTAATAAAGTATTTGATATCTTCATCACTGACAAGGTACTCATCTCTTAAAGTGGTATCTTGGGAAGAATGTATGAAAAGCAAACGAAGTAACGTCTGGTAAACATAAAAAGTGAAGAACTGTCAATTCAAACCACCGTTTCAAAATTTTACCCCCTTGTTATAAAAATATTATTGTATCGAAAAATCCAAAATTTGAGCTTGGAATAATCTGTCCTTCAATTCTTGAAAACTTTTCCGGCTTTGGTCCGTTCATTGTAGTTTTTTTCTCCACCAGAAATGCGGAGTGTAGTGGGGCTACGATATTCGCATGTTTTTGATAAAAAGGCTATAATAATTTGTTAATAAAAAAAATATCTCATTTGAGACTTAAAACCAGGAGGTTCGACCTTCAATATCTCTTTAATCATCTATTTGTTTGAATTCCGTTGACGCTAACCCTGTGACCCAAGAAGAACAATTCATGCTGATGAAACTTACATTTCTTTGGATTCAACTTCAAACCTGCTTTAGCTATTCTTCCAAGTTCTTCTACTAAAATATCATCGCCCCCCCTTCTCCGTAGACCACAATGTCATTAAGATATACTAAAACACCATTGAATATTAAGCCCTCCAACAATTTTTGCACAAATTTCTGAAAGGTTGGTGATGCTGTTACCAGCTCAAAAGGCAATCGATTAAACCAAAACTGTCCCTGTTTAGTACTGAAAGCTGTTATCAACCTCGATTTCACTGACAACGCAACTTGGTAGTATTCTTCCAAGCCCATGAACGAAAAATATTTCAAACAGTATTACATCTGCATGTCGGGCATCGGAATTGAGCCATCCTTCTTTCCGACCACAACGAATGCAGAATTTCAACGACTGTTACATCTCGAAATCACTCCACCTGTATTAAGTTGCGATACCATTTCATCAATTTCTCCTTCCAGATGCATCGGGTACCTTCTGGGTTGTGCAAAATTGGTGTGCCAGTCACAATGATATCATTTTAAACCAACGATGTTTGTCCAATGTCAAAATTAGGTGCCATGAATGTGTTCCCAAATTGACGAAATATATGATGTAATTATATATTTCGTTCATTTTTAGAAAATTCTCTTGCTTAATTTATTCGATCTTCATCTGAAATATTTTTCGCTAAGGTCACTTCATTCAATGTTGTTGATTTCAAATAATTGGACACCAAACGTCTTCATCATGTCAACACTCATAATGAAACTCGGACTCAATTTTTACGACAATCAGAGATGCTTTGCATTCCTTTCAGTTTCAGCTAGTTCTCGTTTTAAAACTACCCAACTGTAATTCATCTCTTGTCGAGAAGACATTGCTTAGTAACAATTTACTTGAAGATAGTTACGGCTTCCTATTTTCTTCCAGCATTACTCACTCAACACAAAACACCAGAATCCTATAACATTTCAAAAATCTGTCCATCTATCTTCACCCAACTTCACTGTCCATTATCCGCCGTCTCATGATAATCCAGAATCCAATACGTTGCCTAAGAGATTAATGACCCGAATCTCTAATGATGAGACCTTATTTATTATTTTTATTTATTTATTTATTTTTTTAAATTTTATTATTATTATTATTATTTATTAGTTATTTCATAATCTTATTAATAAAAACCATTCAGAAAAAACATGAAGCGGTATGTAAAAAGATTTTCACAAAGAAGAGATCGGTTTTCGATAGTAAAAGCCAACGAAAAATTTCGTTACCTGAAGATTTTAAGAATCATAAAAATGCAAGAGATCCCAATATCATTAAAGTAAACGGAGTAGATTTCCATCGTTGGCCTAAGAGTAAAGAAAAACTGAATAAAGAACCATTGAAGACCCCTAGCGTGGATAAGTCCTCTGAGAAAACCCGTATTGGGAATCGAGAACTTCATCAAAATAAGAGTGAGTTCGATTTTTTCAAGATTCAAATTCAAAAGACGTATACAGATATGAAGGAATGTCCACATTGCTTACGATCGTTCCAAGAAGGTTCTGCAGAAAGACATATAAAGTTTTGCGAAGAGGTTCATTCTCGAATGCCTGCCTATAAGGTGAACTGGGATGCCAAATCAAAATTGGCAATTCGTACTCAGGTTTTTCAGAAATAATTTTTTCTTAATATTTTTTCTGTAGTATAATCCTCGAGGCAAAACAAGAAAAACCATCCTTACTCCTCCAAAACTGAAAGAAATAAAACCCAGCTCTAATTATATTGGAGGCAGAAACTTAAGAAGCGGTTTTCAAAAATCGAGATTTACCGATAAAAGACAGCTTACCCCTTTATATAATAATGGAATTAAAAAGTATCAACTGATTTCTGAACCAACTTTCATTGATCTGAAAAGTATATTTATATTCTTGAAAGATTTTCATGATAAGACAGGTAACTCAGCAACTCACAAACCTTATGGACAGGTAATGGCAAGGGAAAAGAAAAGTGTTAAGAAAACTCGTTTTTTTGATCAAGTCAGTGAAAAAAATGTACCGGCAGTTTACATCATTGATAAAAACAATTCGATAATGCCGCACCAAAAGTCCATTTCAACAAAGATTCAAACTGATCCCATACCAAATTATGTATGTCTTTTAGTCCTATTGTATAATATTTTTCATTATTATTACTTTTTACTACTATGAGAATTTGTGTAACACTTAGCTCTGGGTTTCACTGACTCTCTCACTTTAGCTAATAGAGTGTTTGAATTTATCTGAATTAAAATAATCATAATAAAACTTTATTCAATCACCACAATGGTACACGATCAAAATCAATGAATGATTCGAGTTTATCAACAGAATACGATCAAATTGATCCGTATTTTAAACCAAATTAATCGAAAGAAAAGATCAACAGATCAAATAAAATAACAATCAAATAATCAATTAAATATAAACGAATAATCGATAAATAAAGGTTAGTTAATGAAATCGATCAAATTGTTAATCATAAGTATTTCAAATTACCTTATTATTTTAAAAATACACAAAGAAGTATAAATAAATAATAACTTTATCAGCTCATCGCTTGCTGGCGATGGGTCTTAAGGTCATTAAATGACTCAAACTGGTTCATTCATAAGCGACAAAATTGCACAGGACCCGTGTATCTTTTGCCAACCCAACATTATTAATTTTTAAGAAATATCTCATATGAGGTTGGCATGAAATCAAATTTTTTTTTCGAATTCAACCTAAATCTTTACAAAAACAATAAACATGTTACCAATTATGTACCTTAAATCAATATTAATTGTGATATAAATTGAAAATTAGTCTGGAGATGTAACTCAGTGGTCAGAGCAGTCCACTTGCATGTGAAGGGTCCCTGGTAGACATTCTTAATTTGTCTATTAATCCATTCAACTTTTTTCTTCTTTTTGTTCGTGTATATTTTTGAATATTTTGAATCATCTTGGGTATTTTTCATGACTTTTAACTCACTGTACATTTTTGAAATGTTCTTCGTGACCTCTATGATACTTTAGTTTAGATTAAAGGTAGATGAATTTCGCCTCGGTTAAATTATTCTATACTACAATAAGGTATATTTATTATAACACTTCACATCTGTACAGTGTACAGTAATCAGATTTATATATACAATAATTGCTTATGTCATACATGCCTCCAGTCTCTGGCTGTGGCCCATGTGATTCATCTGCGACCCCTGAAGAACCTTAAAGCACCTAGCGAGTTTTTAAATCATAGCTATGAAGCTTGAAGCGATAATGTTCAGCATGTTCTTCGGCTGTATTTTCTCAACAGTCTAATATTTTTATATTTTCAATGTTCTTTACTAATTTTATATTATTATAAATATTTATCAAATTATTTATATAATAAAACATTTTTATAAAATTAAAATAATTTTAAAAAGCAATAAAAAATGTGAAATTGTTAAATTAAAATTATTATTTTCAATTTTCTTCTGTAATTAGCCAAGGGTTTTGACACCTTCATTTCAATACCAGCCAGTATACCTATATCCATCACATAACAGCATACCTCAACTATCTCATTGGCCTCAAGGTATCCATCCAGGAAATCCTTTTATTCAAGACAGTTCATTTTTGGAATTTATTCCTAAAATATCTGCTCCAACTTTCTTGTCTCCCTATATGGTTTTACCGGATGTCATACCAGGAGAAGGTTTTCAGAAACAAATGTCTAATTTCAACGGGATCCTGGAATATTATAACGACGCAACCATACATTCTCCTTATTCATCAGTGAAAAAACGATTTCTATCTCGAGATGACACATTCTTCCGTGATGTTAACATTCCTAGATCACTATCCTCAAAAAAGGGTCTCAGGTTTTGTGAAAATTGTGGCTTTGAGTTTTCTTCTGTCTCAGCTAATTATTGCTCCCGTTGCGGTACTCTGAATAATCATTGAAAAGGTTAACGCAAATTTCTTGATAAGGACATCACAATTTTATTCAGTGATAACTATTGATACTTATTGCCTATTGGTAATTATTGTTCGTCATTTAAATAAATTGTTTGGATATAAATAACAATCGATGTCTATTATTTATTATTAATATTTTGTTTTAATGATCTGACTTCTAAAAAGAGAAGTAGGATTCATAAATAAAGTATTTATAGTTTTCATTAATACATTATATTTAATAATAATCTTTTCATAAACACGAGAAATAAATTTAGAAATGTCTCGAGATAAGATTTATAAAATACGAATGATAGAAAACATGAAGAAATTTTTCAACTTCACATAAGTAGGATCGCTAGTGAACTGATTATATATTTACTGTCAGAGAAGATGTCAATCAAGTAAGTCCTAACGAACAAAGTCAACATTAGTCGTGAAAAACGTTTTCAGTTGAGGTGGGAAGTTTTCCCATGTCTATCAATAGATTATCATCTATTCCCGGTCTTACAGAACTGGTTGAATTTCAAAACATCGGCAAATGATGACGATTTGAAAGTTTTACTTACGAACTTTTTTGGTAGTAAAAAAATTATCTTTTATAACCAATGATTTACCCCTTCATTGGAAATAATATGTGCTCCTTCAAAATAGTGATTACATTAATAATTGATATATGACTTTCACGCACATTACTTCCTTTTATTTTTCTTAATTTGTCATAGTATTTTGTTATCAATAAAATTGTGTAATTAATTTGTTTTCAACCCAATATTTAGTTTTGCTTAGCTTAAGATAAACATTTGTATCGTAATAAAATGCTGGACAGAGATCATCCAAATATTATATTATCCACATGACATGAAGAATTATCTAATTCGGAACATTTTCCGGTACATATATTAATACAGGACATAAACCACCACAGTTTAGGTGTAATGTTGTCTCGTGTTAGCCAATAGGTAATGTTTTATATTGTTTTAAATTAACTATGTTCATTTTGCTTGAGTTCTTCTGCGGGATCGATTGTTTTTATTAGATTTTGAACTCATAATGATATTAATAATAATAATTTTTTTTAAATATATTTTTAAGCCTAATTAAGGTTTGCAGAAGATAAGGGCTCTCCGAACAGTGAATTGTAGTTCAGGTTAGAGCTAGATTGTTTGATTCCAACAGGACTTATTATATATGTAATTATTTTACGATTGATTAGCTCTGGAAATTACTTTGTCCAACTCGAGCATAATAAAATAATTATTTTTCTCCGATTTAGTGCTTTTCAAAGTATAATTTTGTTAAAAGAAGGGCGAAATGAATAAGTTTTTGGGTTATTTTGTTTGCCTGAATAAGGGCGTTCATTATTTTTCTGCCCATGAATGACAGTTCCTAATCTCTTTCTTAACATTGGGCAAGTTCACAGGTCTAAGAGCTCTCATCTTGATTGGTTAGTGAAAACCATAAATAAAGCTCTCAGAATTGAGGATCGACAGGTACGAAAATTGTTTATGAAATATTGTAAGCAGAGGAATAAAATATGAACTAATTAGCAATAAATTATTAATACATTTTCGACAATAAAAGGTTGGTTATTATTAGAATTTTTCTATAAGGATTATTCTCGGATTTATGTTACTTTAATAGACCCGGGTAATCCACTGATGGGTCTGACCTGAAATCGTCTCCAATATTTTTATTATTTTTGTTAATTAAGTTATTTTATTTTATTTTTATTTCATTCTATTTTATATTTTATTTCGTCATTTGAAGCATTATGACAAAATTACAATTTGGGTCGTCATGATCAATTAAATAAAATTCTAGGCTTACGCTTAATTTGAGATTGTGAAAGGGAGTTGGTAAAATCAGATCTTATTGCGAGTTTAGTTAATATAAATAAGTTGAAGTTTGACTTCTATATTATAAGTTTCTATAAATAAAATTTTGGCAAAAAATAAAATTTAAATAATACGCTGGCTAATTTAAAATTACGTATTTTAATCATTAATTATTAATTTAAAATTAATTAAATAAATTTTAAATATTATTTTAGGAGCAACTACTGATTTTTAATCAGAATCATGTCACTCTAAAATTCTTAAATTATAATTTTCAGAAATTTTTAGAAATTTATATTATTTTTAGTAACAATTAAATTTAGAAAGAACGTCATGATTGACAAGTTAACTGGTTAATCAGAGATGCTAAAACAAGCAGTAAAATAGTATATAAGCCAGCTAAAATTCAATATTCAAGGTTTTCTCTGGCACAGCTTTTTAATTGAAATTGTAGTTTTGTTTTTTTGAAACTGCCGGTGCAGTTTATTGTCTTTTCTTTTAGAGTGAGGGGTTTGTTTGTTATAATTAAAGTGTCTTGCCATCATTTTATTTTAAAAAAAGCTTTTAAATTAGTTTGCTGTGTTTATTAGAGGGGATCTTAATAATTAATAGTCCATAGCATCCTCAGGTAGATTAGATACGCTAGGGGATACGCTTTTTTGAATTGAGTTAATAATAATAATAATAATTTTGATTTTTATGGATCTGAACAAGTGTAGATGGTCACCGAAGCAATATTCTTCAATGTTCAATTTGAAAAAGTTCTTTTAAAAGGTAATTAATTTTCAATAATTATTTGGAATTAAACTAATTCAAACAAATAAAATTTTATTTTCTTTACACAAAATCGAATATCAAATATTAAAAATATGACAATCTCGACAATTAGGTTTCTTTTGATAACATAAGTTATAAATGATAAAGATTTTAATAATCCTTCATTTTTACCAAAAAAATATGAAAAACAATGAAAAATTTAAGTAATTTTCAATTAAATCAATTAGTGATTATATTAACAATTGTTTCGATTCGATAATTTCTATTATTTGGAGAGTATAATCAATAAAATCCTAAAATATTTTAAGGGAATTTAATATTTCTATTTGTAAATCACAAACCTCAATTCGCTTGAACTTCGTTTCCGGGTCCATTGCCTACCAGAAATATTTAACATATTTTTTATATAACTTAAAATTTTAAAAAAAGACCAAAGAATTAAAATTCCAAATAAGATTACATAAATTATTGAATTATGTTTTATATATTATTATTGCATGTGAATATATTATATATTGTGATGGGGAAAAGCATACTTTCTTTCCTTTGTAAGCTGAAACGAGTTTTTATTACCTGAATCTTTAAGGTTTTCACATAAATCAATAGAAAATCGAAGAAAAATATTTAAAAAACACAAAAAATTATTTATTTCAAAATTTTCCATAAAATTTATAAAACTGTAAATAATATTTTGAAAAAAGTATTCGTAACTTTTAACTTTTGAAATGAAGGTGTATTTTCAACACCAACATTGTATCTAAAAACTGAATCGAAAGGTGTGGAAACAACGAGTGCCCTTTAATTTCTGTTACTTTTGAATGGTAAAATTGAAATATAATAATAAACAATTTTAAACTGTACTGTGTATTATCAAACATTTTTCAGCTTAACATTCATTAATAAAATTGAAATTAATCATATATTTCAAAATATAATCCACTTACTCAATATTAAAATAAAATTAAGTTATAAAATATTAACACTAATGATAAACTCAAAATAATAAAATTTATTTTTAAAATCCTCTAATTAGTTTATTGTTAAGCCAATAATATTCATAAAATTATTTGTTATTTTTATTTTTAAATAAGTGTAGATATATCGGATATAAAAAATGTCCACAATGAAAAAGGATCGTTATAAAACTAATATAAAAGAAAAGAGCATTTTAATAAAGCTTTAGGGTGTCCCATAAGTCCCTGGGGAAAGTAAACTAAATATTTCTTAAGCAGATTGAGCTATTTAATCGCTTGCTTTATAAAATTAAAGACAAATCTTTTAATTTTTATTTCATATAAAAATATTTACAATTGTTCGAAATAACCACCATTAACTGATATACATAAATTCATCCTTTTACAATATTTAAAAATACGCTATTCAAAGTTTCTGTAGTAACACGTTTTTTTCTTTGGTGATTATTGTTTTCAAATCATTAATATTTTTGATTTCAGATTTGTATATCTTATTCTTTAAATGGCCCCATAAATAGAAGTAAAAAGGAATAAAATCTGGTGAACGTGGAGCCCATCGAATTGAACCATCTCTTCCAATCCACCTGTTCGGAAGATGAGCGTCAAGATATCATCGAACATTTGATGAAAAATGCGCATGAGCTCCATCTTGCTGAAATACCACAGACCGTACTTTGTACATTTTCCTTACTTCAAACATAAAATAGTCTTGAAGCATTGATAGATAATTTTGGCCATTAACAGTCTCATCTTCAAAGAAACACGGACCGATAATTTTATTTGTTGACAAAGCACACCAAACATTTATCTTTTGGGATTTTTTAGCAGTTTCAAAAGTAACATGTGGATTACTTTCTGACCAATATCTGACGTTATGTTTAATTACTAATCCTTTTAGGTAAAAAGTTGCTTCATCTTAAAAAAATTTTTTCCTGAATATCCACATTTCCTAACATTGGCACAAGGGTTCTGCACATCTCAACTCTGTCTTGCAAATCCTCTTCACGTAATACCTGCCTGAAATGGACCTTAAAGGGTTTCAATGATAACTGTTCTCTCATAATTCGATGGGTTGTTGTTTGCGAAGTGGACCAAGTGGTTGCAACAGATCGAGCACTTTGGGGGGTCACTTTCAATAACTTCACTCATTTTCTGAACTTCATTTTCAGTGATGAGCCTTGGCCTTCCAGAACGTCCACGATCTTTCACCGAGACAATCTCAGAAAAGTCTCTCTTATAGCACTTTCACTTGGTGAGGTTTTCCCAAATTCGGCATTTAATTTCCGTTTAACACAAATTGAGTTGAATTTTGCCAATAAAAGTACAATTTTGATTCTGAACTTCAAATCAAGCGGCATTTGCTAAATCTAATTTTAAAATATTAAAACAAAACTTAGACTTACATACTTTAATATTATATAAAATTATTATAAATATATATAAATAAATATATTATAAATAGAAATTTCAATCGATTGAATGTAATGAAAGATATTTAAGTTTACTTTATACGGGGACTTATGGGACACTCTGTATATTTATTTTAGTTAGACTAAATTTGTTTGTATGAATATTAAATAAATAGTTTTGAAATCAAACTTGTTATTATGCAATTAAAAGAAGATTTAACTATTTTAAACAGATTACATAGAGAAAAAAATTCTATTGAAGTTATATTCTTGTGTTGTCAGTTTAAATAATAATACAAAATTTAAAGCAATAATGATATATTATATATATTATTAATTAAAAATATTATATATATCATTATATCAAATTACTTAAACAAGCTTTTCAACCATGGATCTCACCTTTTAAAATTAAATTATTATTACTTTATAAAAATTACCAACATTTAAAACATTTATTTATTTAAAAAACTGTAACTTAATATTTTTTAACAACTTTAAATTAAAAACATTTAATAATCGCTAATTTAGGCATGAAGTCACTATTTTAAAAAGTTCAAGTAAATTAATTGTTCGAACCACTTCTTATAATTGATATTTGAAAAATTGGCGAACTTTTCTTTTTATTCCTTCCATCAAATTTTGCACAGTCACTCTAGTTACCTTGTCCATTCAATTTTTACACTTTCTATTAAAGTCTGCTTCATTATTTGCAACGCCCTGTGTGTTATTTAAATTCCGTTTTACAATTACCCTTTTCTACTGATCAGAGTTCCAAACAGTTAGGAGGCTTGATTTGTTGATGAAAAAATTTCAAATTATTTATTTTGTATCATTCTAATGTATCTTTAGCTTAATGAAAGATTTTCAGGACAAATTCTTCTTCAGGTATTAGAGTTAGAGTACGCCAGGTATCCACGTCGGTAAATACTTATCATGTTTCTTTTTAGAAAACTGGGGTTGAGTATGATAAATCACTCTTCACTTTGGTCTCACAATTCTGTTAGTCAGACGCAGCTTACTTCCAACGGGCAAATTTTCCAAGCCTTGTTCTACTTCTTTTTTTCGGTCGCTTTTTTTTTTTACTTTCTTTTTAAGCAGTTCAGAATTTTTCAATTATGAACTTTTAAATCGAAAACTTTCAACGACATTTGATTTTTATACAAATGAAAATACATTAAGAACATATTTTACTCTGCAGAATTCATATTAAATAAAATATGTGTACGCTTAACTTTTCCTACTAAAATCTTTATATTTGCCAGATAAATCTATTTCTGCTTTTATTTTCTGTGGAAAAGGTCAGGTATTTATACCTGTTCTGAGCCCTCGGTCCATTAAAATCAAGTCTGTTTTTTATTATAAAATTATGGTGCCAATTTTTTGGAATGGAATTTTTAAAGGGATTTGTCTTTAATTTTTCAGACTATTTTCATTAATAAAAAAATTTCCAGAAGTTGTTTCCAATTTGTCAATTTACGGTTCAAAATTTTTTTATTTATTCATTAGAAATATTTATATAAATAAATAGTATAAAATTTTATTAAAAATTATAGTAAAATGAGATTTTATATAATACTAAATATTAATATGATTATTCAAAGGTTTGTGATGCAGTTCCAATAATATGATAATTTTTTTTATTATTATTCGTGTGAAGTTTATATTTCTTAAAAATAAAAACTATACATACATCAGTTAGAGTTTGTAAATAAAATAAAAATTTTACTAAAACTTGAGGATCCAGATTCGTGTCTAATTCACAAACAAACCCTCTTTCCATTATTTGGAATACTTTATTTGTGATATTGTTAATGGATCGGAGCATGACACCGAAAATGTGCATCTTCTGCCTTAAAATAGTGTAGGATTCAATGTAATTTGTCATTGTGGTGCTCAGCTCGTTTTCAACTTTCAGCAAGCGATTGTTCATCTGTGGAAGACGTATGCTTCGCTGAGACTGTAAAGAGCCCGTTTTGTGGTGACAGGTGTCCAAATCTTTCATCAAACTCCGCAACTACAGAAATAAGAGAGTTATTTATCAATATTACTATACGTTTGAAACTTCATCTATCTGGTTCAGTTAGTAAGAATATGGAGGCCTATTGTTAAATTATTATTTTTATACGCATTGAAATCATAAAAATTCTTGATAAAAGTCATATTTTATTGCGTTAGGTCTGTGAGGATTAAAAATAATTTATAATATATAATTTGGAAATGAGTCTTGAAAACTTGTCAACTGATATAAATGTAACTAACAAGGTCATCTTACTTCTGAGCTAATTTATTCAAATTCATGACCAAACACGACAAAATTCATTTCATCTTGACATTGAAATGACTGAAATTTCAATAACAAAAATTCGATATTACACTTATGTACTGGTGAATTTCATTGATTTATCATAAAATTTGACGGAATTAAAATTTATTATGTTTAATAATATGTTTAACACTAAAAGTTTTTCAAACTTTTGAATACCGGAAATGTGTTAAGCTTGTTACAAAAAATAAGTTAATTATTCAAGAAAATAGAAGTATATATGTGATATCTTATCCATAGAAATTCATTAAACACAAAAATAGTACCGCGTTTGAAGTTCGATTCAGATCAGAAGTAATGACTCTATTCATAAATAATAGAGACTTATACCTTCTCAGAAGAGCGTTCAAATTATTCTCTTTCAGTCCTTTGACATAATCTAGAACAACGTGTTGGCAACAGGTTTTGTTGATCAAACAATGATACCTGATGGCAAAATACTTAGAACATCAAGCAAGAAGTTTTCATAATTTTTCAACTGTATGTTGGCTGAAACGAAAAATGCTTTCCTTAAGTCATCATATAATCTATAATAACAGACAATCACGTCAACAACCTCTTCATAAGAAAAGAAATTTCCATCTTAATTTCTTCCAGCTGATTGTTTTTTAATTTTGAAAGTCGTATATCTTTCTTGATAATCTCCAATGTTTTAATATATCGACCATTATTATCATCGACAAAAGGAACCGTATCTTCTATGTACTTTTGAAATTTCCTTTTTTTCCTTTCCAATTTTCTTTTGTCATCCTCAATTTCATAAAGTTTTCTCTGGAGTAAAATGATAATATCAGACTTTTATTGAAAATTTCCATTATTTATGCTCACCTGTAAATCACAATATTTTTTAAACAGCCTTTCGTCCAGTTCTTTATATACTTCTGTGCGAAAACTAAGCCGACGAGTTTCAGATTTGTCTAATACCCTTCCGGTTGATAAGCGATAAGCAACATCCCCATAAATGAGGTTATATGCAAGAGATTCATCGTTGAAAGCCTTTTTGCTAAGGTCTTGCAGTTTACGGAACCAAGATAATTATAAAACTTACATTACAGTATCGTTTTTAGGTATTGTTATCTGTTGAAGTTCAGAAATCATCGTAATATAATAATCGATATATTTTATTTGATTTCAATTATATCTTACTTTTAAATAAGTTCTTCTAGGCTGGTACTAAAAGAATTATTGGCAATTAATTATTATGAAAAACCCCTTTTTTCAATTTCGTTGACAAAAAAAGATGTACATCATTGGTAATCTTAGAGAAAGGCTCGTGTAGGAAAGTCCTATTTCAATTTTTTTATCAAATTAAAAAAAAATCTTAATTTAAGTAGCCACTGAAAAGTTGCTTTGAGGAAATAATAGAGGAAAAAAATGATGAAATCACTTAAAAATTCCAGTAACAATGACGGCTTTTAACCAGTCACTCCAAGCTGGCTACCGGTTGAAGTTATGCACCTCCTCTTTAGGGCTTATGGCTTTTCCATATATACAGAGTAATCCATAAGTTTATTCATAATTTTAACAATTTGTAAATATTATTATTATTACAAAAAACAAGTGACAATATGTTAATATGTTTAATTACAGTTTATGTTGTCATAAAGTGTGTTCAAAATGATGTTCATTTTTGTCTTTCAATAGCATGAAACGAGAAATGCAGTTTTTCACTACTGTGCTCAACATTGGTTTGTTTATTTCAATGTTTTTCTTCAATTTATCTATGATAAATAAACGGTTACGATAGACAAAGTCCTTTAAATACCCATTCAAGAAAAATTTCAATGGAGTGAGATCTGGACTCTTTGGAGCCCAACATTAAAGCCAATCATTGAGAAATTTGACGTACTGTCATACTCCAGTGTGGAAGTGCTCCATTTTGTTGGAAAAATGATTTTCTCAGAATTCTTTGGTTTTTAAGAGTAGGTACAAAATAATCTTTAAACATCTGTAAATAATTTTCTGATATCACAGTGCCCGATTTAAAAGGTAGGGACCAATTAATTTTTTAGGAGACATCGCTAACAAAACATTGACAAAGCTGATTTTCTTGGAATTCAGAAGTGTTTCCCGGATTTTCATGAATACATACGATGCAGTTGTGACGATTCAAACAACCAGAAACCGTTAAACTACGATTACTGATTTTTTGGTAGGACATTCCAAACATACAAATATTCTTTCTTTTGTTGTCAACATTCTGAAATTTATAAAAACATCTTTATCAATATTAAAGCAAATAATTAAAAAAATTATATATTAAATATTTTTAGATTTTACTAAAAATTGTGTATATCATTTATTTATATTTTACATTTCTGAGTTTCAGAAATGTTGGGTTAGAACACCGACAAAGATTTATTGATTAATTTAAAATTACGACTAAACTTAGGGCTCACCAACTTCCGTTTGAAGGAAGTGTATACCAGGTTGAGTCAAAAGTTATTAGCGTTTTTTTAATAAATTGAAATTGTTTTACTGCTTCATTATTACTATAT
>JBBMKC010073855.1:0-17233 GCA_037834085.1 Bipalium vagum | reverse complement strand
TAATAATAATAATAATAATAATAATAATAATAATAATAATAATAATAATAATAATAATAATAATAATAAAACTAACAGTAAAATCTAATAAGCATAATAAAAATTGTATTAATGCAAAAATAATAATGTTTTTACGCAAACTTTTCTTTTCGATATAATATGTTATCTTCTATCAAATGCTGTCATAGCAAATTGATTATCTACATTAAAATTCCTTTTGTTTGTGCCATATTTGTAATTAATTGTCTTGTTCTTATACAGACAATTTGAAATTATTTTAAAATTATTTTAGCGAAATGATTTTCTTAAGTAGTACTTATAATACACATATAATGACATTAAGACAAATATTAAGTTACCATTATATTAAAATCATCATAAAAGACACTGTGATGGAATACTACTCATTGGATATTTTATAATTTATATAATAATATATAATTAATTAATTTAAGCAATCTTTTACTAAAATGAATAAATTAACTTTTTAATTTCTTAATTTATTTTATATAATCTAATTGATCATCATTATTCACAACTTGGTTATTGAACTATGCTTCCTTGTAAAATCACTAGCACTAAAATTTCCACTATTTTTCTACAATAATAATAATTATTATTGTTGTTATTGTTATTATTATTATTATATATCTTGTTAAAAGTTAATTAATCTTTGTGTTCCCTGAATTTTTTTTTAAATAAATACCGAAAATGTCATCAATTATATTAAAATATTACATATTTCATAACAGTTTATTATTTTTTAATCAGTAATTTATTTATTTTCTAGATTTATTGTCTACCATTTTTGTTTCAAAAATTTTAAATGATAACCGTTAATGGAAATTTAAATTAATTAGTTTTAATTGGCCCATTTAAAATTTTTAAAAAGTAGCCAATCAAATGTTTTTGAACTTTTATCAAAGCTTCGGTTAAACAATATAAAGCTTCTTAAAATCCATTGAGATAATATTAAAATTTTGATTGCTATGAATTTTATATCTTTCAATTTATATCTGATAGCGATATGCCTCTCTTTAGTAAATGGCAGACCAGGGAGTGAATATTTAAGATTTGGAAATGGTCTGGGAGGTTATGGTAGTAATACAGGAATAAGATTAATATCTAATACCAATACTGATATCAATGATTTGGTAGACCAAAGCCAGCCAACAGTAATTGACGAAGTTCGTTTAGGTAATAATGCTGTTGATGTTGATAATGGTATTGGAAGCAAATTAATAACAATCTCAAATGGCTTAGAAGATTTATCACCAAATTCATATGGTGGAGATGTAGTACACATTGTAGACCAGTCTGAGTCGGATGTGCCAAGTGAAATAAGCTACGGTAATTGTATAATTACAGAAAATCCTGTCGATTTCGGTATCGAGGACTCTAGATTTAATGCTGTTTCTAATCCCGTACTGCAACCAGCAAGCAATGACTTTATACACAATTATCCCGAACTAAAAATAAATTACGAAACAGGTATTCCACAAATCAGGGCTAGTATTGCGCCGAGTAGTATTTTTGTATCACCTTTAAAAAATATCCAGACAAGAATAAATGCAAAAGAAATAAATGGTAATGTTAATACTCGGAGTAGAAACATTGAAATACCGTATCAGCAAGAAATTCCAAATTTATCATTAGAAACTTTCTCAGTAGACAACGGAAGAAACGATGGATATAATGATCATTTTAAGCCCTATCAATCTTACGATTCACTGTCATTGCCTGATTTGGTCAGTGGTAGAATGGGTAATTTACCTAGCGGGCCTTACAGAACTTTCAAAGTTGACAACATATTTGGACCAACAATGAGTTTGAACGACCAATCAACTAAATATAAAGAACATATGCTGCCAAGAACTGATATGGATATGTATGGGTTTACAGACAACAATAATGTAGTAAGGGGTACAAACCTCAATTTAGATCAAGATCTTACTCCTTTATATACCAGATCTCTCATGAACAATAAACTTAGTACTATCAACAGTCTAAAATCAGATTTACCTTGGGAACAGCTGAGATCTATAATGGATGTACTTAGTACAAAATATAATGCGCCAAATCAAATTAGGATTCCTTATTCTAACAGTCCTACCCATGTTAGTCCTAATGTGAATGGCATACCGGGAGTTGTTGTGGCGAATAGAAAGTCAGGTATGAATTCGAATCAAAACCACAATGTAAACGCTGATAAAATGCTATCATCAAATTTCATAAGTCCTGGTCTTACTAGTATAAATAATATACTGAAAACTAATCTTCCATTGTCAACACTTCAATACGACCAAAACAATGTGGGTATTACAAATAATCCTAACAATTATATGCCAACAATGGCACATGTCAGAAGTAATAATCAAAATTCTGGCATAAATAATCGCCTAGGCCTGTCACAAACCAACTTTGTAAACAGGGAGGGAAATAATGTTGGCGAATTTTATTATCCAAGAATGGGAATTTCAAATGGTTTTGAAAGTAGTACCTACAATTCAAATGGTCCGATAACAGGACCTGTTACCAACAATAACAGTCCAAATTTGTTCAATCCTGATTTATTAAATAGCAATTTGAAAAACCAAGATAGTTTGTATAACGATAAGGATCTCGGATTTCTTAGTTTAAACAGTTTTCCGAATCAGGAGACATACGGATCATTTAACAAACCACTTCCACAAATTAATAATCAAGTAACCCAATCGACAGTGGGGCCATCAAACTTACCTGGAGTCAATCTTTTACAATTTGCCGCTCAATAAAGAACTTTGTTAATAAAGTATTAAAAACGTGTTTTCTTTACTTAATGATCTCAATAATGAAATAGTGACATTGGATATTTTTGTTAATTGGCGATAATCATAATTGACAACTGAAATATAAAGGTTATTTTTAATTAACTGGTTTAGTTACAAAAAAAATAATAAAATTATAATTTCATGACACTTCGGATTGTCATATTATTTAAATATTGATGTTGATCTAAATAGTTCAGGTTTTTCGATTTTATGATTTTTTTTATTTTACGTTCCTTCAATCCGTTCAGTCTGATTAAGAAATAGGTGTGCCCCCTAAGATTGATCCCGTGATTAGAAATAAAAAAAAAATAATAAAAAAATAATAATAAATATAAATAATAAATTAATAAAATGCAATAAAGGAATTCCTAATTGTTTAATAATAATAATATATATAATAATATAATAATAATAATAATGTAATAATAATAATATTATTATTATTATTATAATAAATAATAATAATAGTATAAAATATATTTCATTTCATTTCGCCTCTAAGGTGCCTGACTAGTATCGACATGGTATTTCTAAACTGCCAGAGACATGGCTTCAAGTCATCAAAAATGATGGAATGTACTTCGAGGAATAACGTAATTTGTGTTATAAATGTTTTGTTAATAAATTTTTTTCAAAAAAACATTTGCTTAACTCACGTTGATATTAATAATTTCCCTGGAAAGATTCTAAGAAAAGAATATAATTCGTCTAATATTAATTAAATTGTACAAATATCGTTGATTTGAGAAAATAAATTTTAGATTTACAGTAATTATTGTAAAAAGGTAAGTGCAAAATGTAATTTATTATTAGTAGTACATGAGGTAGGAAATTATTCATTTTTATCATTATTTTTTTGTAGCTCATTTTGTCTGGAGACGAAAATTGGATATATTTCCATAATACTAAATTAAGAAAATCGATGTCTAAGTCCCAGAAAACTTTTAAAATTAATACCCTAATACTCACTGCAAGAAAGTTTTGGTCTGTATATAGAGGGACGAAAAACGTGTAGTGTATCACGAATTGTTAAAAGAGAACCAAACCATCATTGCCGAACTTTAGAAACAACAAATAATAGATTCAAACAAGGCAATATACAGAGACAGAACATGGTTTTATTCAAGTATGATAACAGCCGAACCATGTTGAAAAGGTAATGCAGGTGGCAGGTGACATGGGAAGATTTTATTTGAAATGTTTTACCTCACTCGTTGTATTCACCAGTCATTGCTCCAAGTAACTGTCATTTGTTTCTATCGATGTCACGTGGGCTTTTCGAGTAACACTTCAATAAATATGAAGAAATAGAAATATGATTCAATGAATGGATCACTTCAAAAAACTAGTCGTTTTTCCGTTAATGTTTCCAAAAACTGCCAGTCATATGTGAAAAAACAATAGCAAACGATGGAACATACTTTGATTACTGTACATTATTTGGTTATCATGTTAGTGTTTCATTGTATTAAAAACTGACCGAATTAATGCACATACATAATAAATATGAGAAAGATATTTTTACTAATACTTAAAGAATTAAAAATATTCAATGTCATTTATGTATAAATGAAATGTGTAGATCTGGTGCAGATCTGACGTTTTTTTCTAATTTCAGTGTGGCTGGAATAAATTAAAGAATCCCCCTCACAAAATTTTACAATTTTTCTACATCGAGATTTGACCCCTTTGCAACTGTTTACTGTCTTGAAGGTTTCTGTTTGTTAAACGTTTTTTTACTGTTTACTTTCAATCAACAAAATGCTTAGTTCTCGCGTCATTATAGAGAAATTAATTCAAATAAAACATTTCTATTTTGATTCAAAACACCTTTTGTAAACCGAGAAATATAATTCACCCAAGATTTGTGTCCATACTGTCGAAACAAATCGGTTGGTAAATGGTAACATTGCTGATAATGCGATTCCCAATTTTGAGAATTTCCTGTCGATGACCCGTACCATTTATGTTCGTATAATAAGGCTCAAATCCTCTAACTGTTTCATGAAAGACGAATGGAAATTTTGAATATATTTCACTACAAGAAATCACTCTTTGCCACCAATTATAAAGAGGAACTTCAAACAGATGAGAAAACGAGCGAGATTTGCATTGATCTATATTAAAAGCGTTCAAAATCTTTTTTGAATTGCATGGAGTCCAAATCATTATTTCTCCAAAAGGTCGTTTCATCAATGGATAAATGTCTGATTTAAGGATAGCTACTTCAGAAAGGGACTCTTGATATACATGCGTTGAATTTTTTTCATAAAACCAAATATCGATATATGGCCATTTGAACGGTCGATGGATATATGATCTAGATCCATTCAATTTATAAAATTTCCATTGTCCGTAAGGTTCGAGTATGGTTGGAGTATTGTATAATTTATAAGTCGGCTCCATTTTTCGCAGCATTTGTACAAGAATTTCTTTTTTGGTTTTATCCACAAAAATATCTTAATATAAGAAAATCATTAAAACAAATATGCTTTATAGTTCAAATAGCGTACAGTTCATAAAAAATATTTTTATTAATAAATCAATATGTAACTATATTTTGTGAACAATTAATAGAAAACATTTTCACAATTTGGAAAAAGATCAAACCAATTATTGGAGAAAAAACAGCAAAGAATCAGGGACAACGGATAATGACTATTTTCACAGAATTTTCACATGCAAAAAATGTTGGTAACAAATAGCCAAGAAACGTAAATGGGAAATTTCTGGAACTTAACATATTTTTATGAGATTTTAACGGTCCACATTGTGTTTCTTGTATTTGGAAAATTGTCAAAATAGAAATCTAAAAATTCTACATATTTAATCCTGTCTGCGCGTCGCTGGATTCAGTGTCAATGTACAGACTGAATGTATTGATTAAACACAGAAAACAATTTCAATTAACTTATAGCAAGCTTAATAAATCTGAGAGTGAGACGCAGCAAATATTTCATAGAACATCTCGACAATAATTATTAATTTATTTTTCTATCAAGTAAATAAATTTAAACATTTATTAAAAATAAAGATCGCAAATATCTTGAAAACATAAATTTTATTTTATATATTAATATTATTTTTATATTAATTAATATTATAAATTATATAAGCCAATAAGAACCATAGAATTATATTTCTTGATAAATGTTAATTATTTTTCAAAATATTTTAATCAAATCCTTTCCGTGATTGGAAAGTGCGAAATTTCGTGCAAGTTCTATCGAAATTCTAAAGTTTCATCTAAAGCTAACAAAGTATTAATTATTATATCTAATTTACATGGAAACCAGATATAGCCTCCTCACGTAAAAATTCTCAATTCGCAAAGTATTCAATATTTAATTTCAGTAATGTAAAGAATTAAAAACACATTACTTCAATTCTTCAACGTCAAATCCAATTTTCCGAAAAGAAATATGAGAAAAACGAATGATTTCACTAAACTAATAAATATTTGTTTAGATTTTTGTAAGTTTATTTTATATATATAATATTATTATTCTAATGTCAATATCAGTGATTGTCACTGAAGACTGTGAAGCGACGTTCTGTGACTTTAAATAGTTCAACTTCTGTTAACTTTCATTACGCTGGAGGAGAGCAGTATCAAACTTTATCCTAATCAAAATGGATTATTTTCATATGGCGTTTAGTGAAATTAGACTTAAGTATAGCTCAAGTTGTACTAGCGTTGTCAGCTCTTTAATACGCTTTATGCATGAGTAACGAAATAAAATAATAACAAAAAAATAATTGATATATTTAACTGTTTTGAACTAATGTGTAATAAACTTTATATATTAAAAATTTATAAAAGGTTGTTTTAATTTCCATCTTATACAAAGGTGGAACACACCAAAAAATTCAATTCAAAATATATCCAAAAAAGAATCCAAGAACTAGTCCCGGAAATTATCAGTACTATTAGGATCTTCAAAATCCACCATATGTAGACATTTATATTTGTGTGGAAAGGTAAACAGACGGTGTCGAGATACCTCATGATTTAAGTGTGGAAAATTCTGTACGACGGATATCTGCCAAGAACTTTTGAAAAATCCATTTGACAATTAAGAGAATCGTGACAAGCGATGAGAAGTGGAATTATTTTACAAATCCAGACAGTTCAAATCAGTGATTAGACATTGGACAAAAAACATTTTCTGTTGTTAAACGGCAACGATTTGAAAATCGTAATGTTGCGTGTGTTTGGTGGAATTACAAAGAGCACATCTAATTGATCTCGAATAATAAATCAATTGACTCCAAGTTATATCTCTTACAACTTCTTCGTAATGTATGAAAATATAAAGGAAATTTACCCTTCTTTGGTAAATCGCAAAAAAGGCCTTCTCATAACAATGCAAAACCATACATAGAGATTATAACCAAGAAAATAATTCTATAACAGCCCTGATCTGACGCCTACTGATTACTACTTATTTAGACAAATTTCCTTTATGTTCTAAGCTTTAGTAATGTTAACGATGTAGAAATTGCCTGCTTGGAGTTCTTTTCTTCCAAATTGAAAGACAAGGTATCTTAGTGAAAGAACTATCTAAAAGATGGCTGAAGACTATCGGTCTATACTTTGATATTTGATATGTATTTAATAAATTTTTATACTTTGATTTCTTTTTATTAAAAAACGAAAATTTTTCGGGACACCTTAATAATTTTCAACTGAATTTATTTTCTTTTCCAGACATTTATAAAATATTTATATTTTCCCAATGATTTATCTACAATAATATTAAAAAGGATTCATGGTCATTGAAAAATTGATTAATTTTTATTTGTTTAAATGCGAATACATATTTATGAAACACCCTGTATAATAAATTAAATACAATGTAAACAGATTACCAATACATTGAATGTATTATATTTTTGTTCAGTTCTGAATAAATAATTAAATTTCCTGTTGTTGATTTGTCAATATTACAATCAAATAAATTACAAATTTCTCGTTTAATTCCTTTTCCTACGGAAATTGCAGAATATAATACATATATACAAATTAAAATCTAAAAAAAATAAGAAATATTGATCAAAGAATTTTGTAAACATTGGAAAACCTTAGACGATAATATAAATATGTATTTTATACAAGATTTTATTTTCCATGTTGACATCTGAAATGTTTGAATCAATTAAGTACAACTTATAAAATATTCCCAACAATTCCATATATTTGAGTGTACTTGAACCAAAAGGGTTTTAAATATCAAATCAATTATTTTCCATATTACCTTTTGAGTACATTTGTCTTCTTAATATAAAATCTTGTTATTTTAAATCCGTATTACAACGTTAAATGAACAAATCCTTTATTATTTATTAAATTTAAAACCGGACATCGATTTTAATAACATAGTCCAAATCAGAAAGAAAGAGGTAATTAATCTATGTTAAATATGAAATTTTATCACTCTCTCATTATGTTTCACAAACCCTTTGGCGCAACCTCAAAAAAAACTTGAAGATGGTATTATTTGGATGAGTTAGACCATCAAACCATTAAACACTTTGATAGTGAACTATTTTCTTTTTCCATTTCTTTTTATTCTATTAAATATAAATCATATTTATGATTACTGAATAGAAGTTTTAACTGACATTATTTACTTCATGTAACATTATACCTAAAACAACCAATCCTAAAAGTATGTCTTGCAGAGAAATTTGTTATGTATCAAAAAATGTTATCTTAAAATCTGATTTATAACTCCAATAATTCAAATGATGTTTTCTTGAAATACGTTATACCAGCATACCTTCTCAATTGCGTTAGTTTTAAACACTAAGATTTATTTTTAAGATAACAATGTCCAGTATTCATTGCATTAATGAATTTTTAAGCAAAAATATTATTTATATAATTTGACATCAAATATTAATATATGAGATAAGAACTAATCGCGCAGAAGATGAAAAATATTATTTTATTTTTTAGTGAAATTAGACTTCACTACCATTCTCTTGGCTATTTCAGGATATCAGAAATTAACATACGTCAAATAAAAGGATGTACGTTTACCTATTTGGCTTCATTTGGAAACATTTAATACTGTTTATTTATATATATATAATACAAACAATAGTTTTGAAGCCTGGATAGTTGTTCTGTCAATTTTATTTTATCATTTATAAAAAAAAGTTATCTATGGACCTGTGAACTGATGGATTAGGACTTTTTGCTTCAAAATTTTAACACTGTCTCTCAAACGCACATTCACGGGTCATTGTTCTCTTTGACACAGATAATTCTCCCAAGCTTCATTATTTCTATGTATATATGTTAAACTAATTGAAAATTAAATTCAATACTTCACAATATGGGCATATACATTAGAAATTTCAATCTTTAAATGTTTAATAATGGACTTGTTCTGGCGTTTTAACTGAACTATGAGATAAATTGTAAAATGTCTATAATTAAACATCAAAAGTATTAGACTAATTTCAATTCGAAAAAATATAAAATACTCATTAGACCAAGCATTCACGAAGATAAATACCTTTTCTAAAATAATTATTGTTTGGTAAAGATAAATATTCAGGTAGAGAAAAATCTTACATCAGTAAATAAAGAGTACGTTGATAGAAAATCAATTTGAGTAAACTCAAGACGGATTTCATTTTAATATGTACAGAGCATTTCAGTCTTCCAAAGGCTCTTTGAAAGGCTTTTATAAAATGATCTGTGATAAAACGTTTACCAGACAGAGTATCATACGCAGATTTATAAAGAACCTATACAACAACCCACAGGTTATATTTATGAACATTTACTTTATTTGTTTATTCCACAAAATTCTTAAAATCATTTGCTATGATATTTAAAATAGTCTTATTAAAAAACCAAGACTCTAAATGAAATCCACAACAATATAATATAATAATAATATTTTCATTATCATTTAAAATTTCAGCATGAACCTGCAAATTATTGATATCAATTCCGACACCAGAAAAATGTTCTATCAAACACGTCTCCATAACATTCTTAAAAGCGAATAAGGAAAAACAAGTTTAATCTCCTCGAGAACAATAACATTTATTGTGCGATGCTACTACAAGTTCTCCATACGCAATGCCATGCAAGCTTAGTTGAGAAAGAGTTTCAGACAATATATTGCAGTCAATGTTAATTATTAACTTAAAAACATTAGTTAGTGTTTGCAATCTTCGGTGACCTGAAATTAGGTTGAATTCTGTCGCCTTAGTTAATTTATAATTATTCTCAAAAATCATTTTCTGACAACATTGCGCTTTTACAAAGGTTTCGCAACATGATATAACAACAATTAATGAAGATATATTAATACTGATTCATATTTCCCTTTCAAAATGAAATCTTCAATAAACATAATTCACTTTTTATTTTAACTATTCTGAATGTTGTCTTTCAAATATTATCCTTTAAATGTATTAATATTAATTTTTTAGACAACAGTTTAATGTAATTCTATCATTGATTATTACAGACACAATATTAAAATAAGTATCAAAATATTTTCCAATACGCATGGTATGTAAAATGTAAGTATCCGATTTTAAAATATATTAGGTTGATGTAAAAGTTCGCGGGACAAATTGATTAACAAAATTTTAAGATAAATTTAATCAGTTTTAGGGTGCCCCAAAAGTTCGTGGTCACTTTTTGAAATTGTAATATTTAAAGGTTGTTTAAAAATGGTTTAAATAGCGCAATAAATTTAACTTATTTTTTTTTTATTTTTGAAAAGAGAACGAGTAATATGCTAGAAATAAAATATATTGATATAATATTTGTTTCTTAGTGTTACAGAATAATATGAAAGTTGATAAAAACTATACTGTTCGTATCCTTTTACTCCATTATTGGAAAAAAAAGGATTCAGTGCCAGATCTGCTGCAGATGAAATATGTGAGGTTGACGGAGACAAATTCGTCAGTAAGAGCGCAGCTATCAAATAGGTTAAAAGATTCGATTCGGGCAATATGGATCTTAATGATGAGTCACGTTCTGGGAGATCCTCAACAGTTTATTCACAGATAATTATGCATTCTTTGTCCCAGTATCAGAAGACTCTCAGATGAAGTTCAATTCCGAAATCTTCAGTACACCGAAAACTTCTGTCTCATAGCAAAAGAAATAAGAGATGCAAAATTGTACCGTATGATCTGACTCCCGAACAAGAGGAAAGATGTTTGCAAATATGTTAATAACTCTTTCTCTACCCAAACGATGAATGATTTCTAAAAACCATCGTTACTTGGGATGAGAAATTCGTTTACTTCCGGAATCCAGACTTGCGAAATTAGTGAACTCATCTTCCGTGAAAGTTGGTGTTCAAAAAATTCTAACTTTAGTCTTCAACGTGTGAAAAATTATAATAAAAAAGCTATAGGAAAAACACCTCTTTTGAGAGAAAATTTTAATTAAAAATAGCTTTAATATTTTGTTCATACATAGGACAAGTGATTATTCAAAAAAAGAATTCTGTCATTTTATGGTATTTTATTTTCAAAGTGATGATAGTATTGATAATTTGATTTGTATTTTTTGTAATTATTGAGGGAACTGGTTATTAAAATATAGTTATTTTCAGTGATTAATTACAGTTGGATAATTATTATTAGTGAGAATGAAATGAGCATTGTGAAAATCATTTATAAATCTAACTTTTCGTGGAATATTTGGATGAATGGGATGGCGGTAACGACTGTTAATTTAAATATTTATCATCTCTCTCCCCTCAGCATCACTTCTCGGGTTCGACGCTCTCTTGTGGCATAGGTCCTTTTATTGGATTGATCGGGAAACTGCACTTGGAATTTCTCATTTCAGTTCAATGTCTTTTCCTCAACTTGAGTTTGTATTTTATTCTGATATCTGTCAGTATATTTGAAAAAATTGTTGTATTGTATCTTGACAACCTTCAAACTAATAGGTAATGTTGCAGTTTAACTCTATCTTGTTCTTAGACAAATTATGTACTGTCTTAAAACGGTATTAAATTTCTTTAGTAGCATTTCGTACAGATGTTATAGAATGCTCTTCATTAAATCTAAGAAAAATTGCCAATCTTTTGTAACTAAATGTGATTATATTAACCCTTTAAAAAACTAAAGGCTTCGTGTTTAATGAGATTTCTAATCACTTTAATCTTATTATTTAATAATCATTAGAAAACAATTGTTACATAATTTCTCTTTTGGAATATAAACATTGATATTTTTAAAAGACAATGAGAAAAAATAAATTAATAAGTAATTTGATAATTTTATTTGCTTGTTAAAAGAAATAAAATAATCAATACAGCGTTTTGTTGAAAATCATGGGAATGGAAAAGATTAAAGTTTTAATTTTTAAAGTATAAATTTATGATTTGTGATTTATTATCTTTTTTTTTAATTTTTTATTATTATAATTATTATTATTAATATTATTATTACTATTATTATTATTATTATTATTATTATTACTATTATTATTATTATTTAATAATAACAATTAATATAAATGGCTAGATCTGCAGTCCTACAATTGTGAAATAGTTTTGCCTCTAAGTTATTATTCAATTAGTTAACTTTGTTTATTAAATTCAATGGAATGATTTAATGAATGTTTTGTTTATTTTATAAAAATAGTGACTCATTTCAGATGGCGAAGTCTTATAATTAACAATTAATAATAATAAAGTTCGACATAGTTAGTCTTATGTCTTCTCGAAATGTACCTTCGGCCTAAATATCTTTATATAAGCACATTTAAATGAAGGAAGGAGAGTAGGATTGGACTTCTTTCAAATTAAATTGAAAATTGAAATTAGAACTTATTGAATTCTTCTACAACTGTCCAACTTGTCCATTCATTCATCTCATGTTGTTCTAAGGAAAAATATTTCTCTCAACATTTTCTCATTGCAATGGCCTTCGTACAAGGAAGAAATATTCTCAGCAAGGACGTCTCCTGGATACAATTGTAACAAACTAATATTTTGTTGATTTTTTTTTCCAAAAATGGGAAAATAAAGGGATTATGAATTTTTAATAATCGATCCCAGTCTAACATATTTCTCGACGTAAAACTGTTGTTCTACCTATCATTAGTGCAAAAATAATGTTCATTATCATGGAAAATATATAAAGACCCGCATAAAAACACTTCAAAAAATATAACGGTATTAAACGTTAAGCTAAAATGAATTGTTTACACTTCAACTATTACTTTCTTCGATTTTCGCAGTTTTCTTATCAAATAAAAAATACCACTGCCCTTTTATTAACGACTTTAAAAAAATGTTAACAGTCTATTCTCCTCAGTTTTCTGTGTTTTCTAAAACATGATTAAAATTCTAATAATCTCTGCTCTTTTGTCACAAGCCGAGAAAGACAGAATATCAGGATAGAAAGCAACACAACAAAACAGAAAATATGAAAACGAAATAAAACGAAAGAACATATTTCATTCTATTGATAAAATATAATAACCATGTATGCTATGACAGATGAGAAAAAGTATGCTGTAAATTACTTTCAAAAATATAAAGAAAACAATTAATAAAATTATTGCTAACATCTTCGCCAGTCTTGTTCAAAAATAGCATTTACCATTGTATGTATAATATTAATAAGCTCATGAAAAGTTATGGAAAACGATCTCATAAGAAGATAATAAATGCTGGAAAATGTGATATGATCCAATATTTTTCAGTAGAAGATATATATATTTGATAAGATTTGTTTTTTAAATGAGAAAAAAATAGTCAATAAAATGAAAAGAACATTCTTAGCAGAAGAATAATATGAAAATAGGTAAAAACTGAAGTTCTTTAAATGCTAAGTGCTTTCCAAAACACCTGACAAAGTCTTATTTTCAGACAAGCAAGACACAACACAATGGAGAAACAAGCTGAATGAATGGAAATATTAACTAGTGAGGAATATGTAATTTTTACCATTTCTTTTGTGACAAAGCTTTTACTTTAAAGTATTTGACATTTAATAAATTATTCGGTTGTTCAGAAAATAATGCCGCTTCTAACATTAAACTTTGAATTCATATATGTCAATAAAAGCAAAACATAATTAATCGAAATAAGAACCATTGGATTCAACACACTTTAGCCAAAATAGACAAGTTTTTTTATGCTTGTTGAGCAAAAGTAAACAGAATTCTGAAATCGATGACAAATATTGAGATCTTTTTTGGCATCATCCTGATTTCTGAAACATTTTCACTTCCAGAAGTTTTTTAAATGATTAAAAAGGTGGTAGTCAGGGGGTGAAAGGTCTGACTATTATGATAAATGAGGTATGGTTTTATAGCCAAATTTCTTTAATTTCTGAAGGTATGATTGTGACACGTACCACCAGTTGTCAACTTTTCATCGCATCCCACATTAAGATCGAAAAGGGATTATTATTTTTGCACAAAATGAGAGAAGAAGCAACTTCCAACCGACTTGTCTAACTTTTTTGATTTACCAATTTCTACTAAGTGGTTACAAGTTGTTTCAATAGAGACAGCAATTTCTTCTGCAAGTTCTCTTTACTGTTGTACATGGATTTGTCATCACCAAAATCCTCAATTTGCTCCTTTCGACGATAGTCGTTCGCCAAAGACCTTCTTCATCTTTGACCACCTCTTAATTAACTCTTAAAAGACGTTGAAGCATGTGTTTGTTTGTTTTCGGAAAAAAATTTTCGTAAAAGGTTTCCTAAAAAAAATTGGCGCGACATAAAATGATGCTTTTGGTGAAATTTCGAGGGCATCTTGCACTTTGAAATTGTTCCACATGGAGAAGCTATCAAGGTCGATCTTTATTACCCGGAGTTCGATACCCGTCTTTGGTTAATTGAAAGTGCACTATATTCCAACAGGGCAACATCACGCTCATGACATATTTGTGATATTTAGGTTTTTATACAAATTCATCAACCTGGTGTTAGATGAATTATAGTATTATTAGCTTTATAGTATTATTAACAAATCAATTAGCACATATATCTCTAAGCAATGCATATATTGTTACTACAGTTTTTCTTTTTTCTCAAAATGCACTGTTGATGTTACGACTGGCTTCCACTCCTTTATGGTCCAGTTTAAATTCGTAAAAGAAAATTGTGACGAATTACTTCATAAACAATAGTAAGTTCTATAATTAATAAACAGATTTCAACTTAAATTAAAAAGATAAATTTACACAAATGTAAATTGATGTGTGACTTAGAATTATAAATAATAAAAACTTAAAAATAAAAGATAAATTGTTTAAAACTGTCTCCTTAATGACTATTACAAAAACGAAATTAGATTTTGAACATTCTAATTACAATTTTGAGCGAATGTTATTATCAATATATGGATTTGGTAAATTCCAAAATTCATTATCGTAAAAATAAATAAAATATATCTAATAAATGAGAAAAAGTTTGCGGAAATAGATAATCTGATATGGCATAAAATATCTATGATATTAAGGGTGAAGTCGATTAAAGTATAATAAAGAGAGGAAAACAAAAGAATCCTAACATTCACAAATGTTTGACTTCATTCCAACAAATATAATCGTGATAATATATACTCCCTTCACAAGCCTATGAATTACAAGTATTATGGTCAAGTATTATCGATCACCAAGCAAAACCAATTTCAATATAATCTCATGATTTGCATACTATGAATAAATGAGAACATTTTTGAATTAATTATTGATACGACTCGGTTTGTCCAAAATAAGAATCTTGAACCGATCAACAAAATCACAATCAAGCTTATCACTTATTTACTGCATCCTTTCTATAGAATAAGTCTACAAAAATAATCTATTCACAAAATTCTCATTGCAGAAAATTAATAAAATTTCACAAAAATTAATTTCAACAATTAACAAATCTTATGTTATTCTCGTAAAATTTGGCAAGCTCTGTTGTACAGAAAATTGCTGATAAATTATAAAAAATATTACCTCCTGGAAAAATAAAAATTTTAGACGTATTCTAGATTTTATGATATGTTAGCGATATTTTTCATTTATAGAATTATATTTATTTATGAAATAATTAAATAAATAATATTATTCTTGAAATAATTTAATTAATTAATTAATTTTTGTAGTTTTTAATTTTATTCTTGAAATGCCATTTAATAATTTGGTAATCTAGCTATAATATTTTATTAACGTCTTCCGTTGGTCAAGTGGAACTATTTAAAGAGGATGTTTCCGCAACTTGAAAAAAATGAAAACGATTAATTACTGAATTAATGCTTATTTTTATATCTTTTTCGTATTCGTGAAGCTCTTTTATATAGCCCTGTGATACATTAAATTTTAAAGTATTGGAATCTATAAGTACTTTTTATTATATGACTTTATTTAGTTACACTCACTATTGGTCATACCAATTATAAAAAGAATTGCATAAAAATATTTATCTTACAATGAAAAATATATGAAATTACAACAAATATTTTTCAGAAATCAATGAAAACTTTATGGAAATATTTAAAAAATCAATATTTATAAATATATATATACAGTTAAGCCTCTTCATAACGATACCCCTCGGGAACGGCCAAACTGTCGTTACATAGAGGTGTCGTTATATAGAGGTTCCAATGTGTTACGTTAGATGTGGATGTTATTATAAAATTAATTATTTTAAATAAATTACTTATATTTAATTTCAAGTTACAAATGAGGATTTCTTAATCTCATTTTTTCTTTTATATTTTATAATTAATATTACACAATAAATAGCTTATAGTTAAATCAACTTAATCGATTATTGAAAAAAATTAATTAATATATGCCTAAAACGATATTCTCTTGAAAAATTGATGAATATTTTATTTAGAATTTTGTCAGTTTTTGTCAAAATTTTTATCTAAAAAGAATCTCATAAGTGATTTAATAATTGTTATTTTTAATGTTCTTCTAATTAATGAAATTCTTATAAAATTCTTATTTAGAAAAATTTCTAATTTAATTACAGTGATGGAAAAAAGCATTCGTACACTTCACGTTTTAACCTTAAACATCAATAGAAAATCAAAAATTCTGTAGAAAACTTTAAAAATTTTGATTGATTTATGTAAAAACATAAGATTCAGATAATAAAAGCATTTTTCTGCTAAAAAGTGTACGAATACCTTTTTGTAAAATTTATTTATATTTATTTTATTATTTTATTTCATTTATTGAATTTTCAAAAATTTTAATTTTTACAATATAAAAATATCAATTTATTTTTATTAAAAGTAAATCAATATTAATTGTTAATTGATTAAGTGATCCTTAATTTTGTTTACCAATTTAATAGTTAAATCCTCCTTCACCTGCACAATTGAAGAAACACTAATTGACATTTTAAAATTCTATTTTACCACAACGAATTCATCATTAAAACAAATCTCAACAATT
>JBBMKC010073746.1:0-17236 GCA_037834085.1 Bipalium vagum | reverse complement strand
CAGTTGCGCAATCTTAACCGATTGACGTAAACTTTTAATTAATACTTCTCGTAAATAATTACTCGGTGCTTCACCGTAGATCAATTAAAAGTTTTTTGTCCTTCCATTTCTTCCTTTTTTGTTTATAGTTTGCACAGCCGTTGGCTGGCAAACTTCCTGAGGGCTTTAACACACTAGGCTAAGCCTGTGTTTAAAGAATCTGATCAATCAGCATAAAATCTTATTAATCCTTGCCATTGAAAACCTTGTCAATAAAGATTTAGTTTTAAAAATTTGTTTCGTTTTCGATCGATTTTTATATTGTCAGTGAGTATTATAGTGCTTCAACGTTCATCCGTAATTCCTTCTGATAGCAGATACTTTGTTAAGTGACCTAAAAGCAGAGTCAAGTCTTTTAAAATCAGCCCATATTTTTAGGAACTTAACATAATCAACAATAACAGCGAAGATTGTGCAATAAAAATAATAATAAAGTAAAATTCAGTGAAATAATAATTAAATTTAAAAACGTAACAAATAATTAAAGTAATTAATGCGAAAAAATTATCCACTAAAAATAATTCGAATATTAAAATAAGGAATTAATAGTAATTTAAGTTAGAAATAAAATCATGATAACAAAAGATGAAAAAATTATATTCAGTATCATTTGTTGCTAGAATCTTTTATCATGCTAAAAATTCCCTATAAAAAGAGAGTAAAAAATATAGACAACCATAATTTCATAATGAAAGTTTTACGAAAAAAATTTAATAAACAGAAGAAACAGGGATTGTAATTTATATGCAATACTGCAAATTGTTCTGAGAAATCACAAGTTCAATCAATTACTGCCACAACTACAAGTTACAGCAAATATAAAAAGAAGAGTTCACTAGTAGAAAAGCAAACAAGAAAATAAATCTTAGTATAGTGTTAATTTTATTTTTCAAATATCCACCATAAATAATATGATTATTTATCAAGGAGTTTTACATAATTTGATAAATACATGTAATACATAATACATTAAATAAAACTTTGAATTAGTAAATCATAAAGATTTAACAGAAAATAATAAATAATAATAAGCTTAAATAATTATCGTGTTATCCATAAGTCGTGATTTATCAGGACACATTGTAATAAGTTATATTATTATATTAGTCAATTTATATATTAATTGGAGTCTTTATATTGATTTATTGAACTACCCTAACTCATATTCATTAACCCAATAATTATAAGATCTTGGGGTCAGATAATAACAAGCTTGGTAAATATTAAAATTATTAACTACTAAATTATTCGATTTCTACTTTTTTCCAAAACTCAGCCATATTTTTGGAAACGAGATAAAAAATATCTCAGGTGTTATTAAACTAGTTAATATATTTCATTGCTTTAGTTTTATTTAGCTATCACATTTTCTGACGACCAGGAAATGTTACCCGCTGTACATACCTTCCATCCTGACAAGCCAATCGACGCAGGGTGTCGAGACCTATCCATCGAGTGGCAGACGTCTTCAATCCAACGATCGTCAACGACGCTATGGGAGCACAAAGTCAGGGTCCAATACCAACTGGAATTCCTATCCCTTATACCAAAAGCATCAACCTGTGACAACTCCGGCTTCAATGATCCGATCTGGCTGTCCAAATAACCAAACTCCACAGCATTACTCATTCTATTAGATGGTATCTGGTGATTGACAGTTGATGGAGGAGTGGATCCATGGAGTGTAAAAGTTTCCAGATTTTCAGAAAATAAGAGCATTTATAAATGCAATAGTTAAATCAAATTTCATCCTTTTTCAATTTTATGACTTTCTCTATTTAATTAGATTTAACTAAAACACAATTAGTTAATAAACCCTTGTGGTGTAATAATAATTAATTATATAATTCTTATCCAATCACAAATCAAACAAATTATGCTACACTCTTTGTAATTGCAACGAATAATTCAGAAAAAAGCTTTCTATGGTTAAAAAGTTCACCATATTTTAATTTATTGCTTTTTTCTTTTAATATCTCATTTAAAATAATTTGACACAATTTTAAAGCAAATCAATACTTTCATTGATAGAATTTAATTAAATATCCCTTACAATTTACAAGAAACTTTTCTAAATATGAGATATAGATAATAAAACATTGCTTTTTTATAGATTTGATAGAGAATTTTCATCATGACTAAATTTTCGAGAAATATTAATGTAGAAAATAAAAAAAATTGATTACATTTTTAATACTTTGATTTTTAAATTAAACAACTTGTACTTTACCACTTGTTTAAAGATCTAAATTCTTGGATAGTTATTAAAGTTGCTACTAATCCTTAATCTTTTCAATAAAAATCATAAAACAATATGAAAAAATTGAGCTAACAAGAAATCAATTCATTAAAAATAATCTAACCAAAGAGTCTATGAAACTTTTGTGCATTAGTTTTTCTTACTATTAAGATTAAAAGTAAAATATAACTTACTTTTCCATTTAGACCCTTTCATTGATATTCTGTTAATATGAACTAAAAAGTTAACAAATCATTGATTCCACATAATTAAAAAAATTTTATTTCTATATTTATTTTTCTTAAACAGATTTTTATAAAAATTTTAATTACTACCGTAATGAGACATTGAAATAAAGTCACGTGACAGTCATATTTAAGGAATATGTTATCATATGATGTAACGCAAGACATAAAACAGAAAGAGCTCCCTGCAAATATTTATTTAATTATTTGCTAAATTAGTTAAAAACAAAAATACATTAAAACAATTTTAAAATTTCCTTTATTAATTTATGGTATGATAAAATTAATTTAAAAATAATACCAAGTAATTAGTTTTAAAAATAAACTTTTTAAAAAACAGAAATGTAATCTAATGAAAACAATGAATGATAATTTTAATGAAAGTATTGTGAAATAATAAATAATTGTTATGTAAGAAATATCCATCACGCTCTATTTTATTAATTCATATTACTCAATTAAATAACTTTTCAGATTTCCCTGGAAGCCTAGTTTTGGACGCGTATTTCAAATAAGCTATCAGTGCACGGTAATAACAAATTTCGATCCTGAGTATCATATTTTTGTATACTAAATTTAAAAGAAATATTAAGAAATTGTCGATTTCAATAGTCTTAAGAAAAATATTCTATATAAATAACAAGTCAAATTCCAACATTTACAAGTTTATTTGAAGGCTTGAGATTACAATCGATCCAAACAGGTGTACACAAACACTTAAAAAAGTTGGTATAAAATCTTTACAATTTAATAAGTACATTAAACCAACAAATCAAAGTATTATTGTATAAAACACTCGACATATTTCGAGAATCAGTTCGATGTGACAATAATAAATAGTGTAAAACTACTGTGAGCACATTGTCTCGAACTGAAACTCAAGAATCCTTTTTAAGGTTTAGTTGTACCACCCATTGGTCTCAAAGTTTTCATCTTTGACGACTGGGTGTTTAAAACCGGCTAAGGCCTCCAAATCTGATACCTCATAATCTTCGAATCGCACCGGGGTCTTACGGGGACGCCCTCTTTTCTTTTTACCTTCGTTTGGCGTTGGTATATGTTTTTCAACTGGAACAAAAGTCAAAAAAGAAAATAAAAAGGAAAAGTTTACCAAACGATGTTGCCAATCTTTCCAAATCGTCAATATCCATATCATCGATACTTTCTTTCGGTTTGATTGGTGATGATGCTTGCTTGACTTTTTTGAAAGTCGACACAACCATTTCGCTCTTGACAAAATCGTTATTCAAATCGTATTCTTCATCGCGTAAAATTTCGTTATATTCCACCGTTGAGCTGTAATGCTCGATTTCTGAGTCGAGCACCATTTCCTGTTTCTCGTAATCTGACAACTGAATGGTCGGCATCATTTTTCGTCTGCGTCCTCGTGGCTTGACTTCCCCACGATTCAGCGGCAGCGTGTTGTTGATGTGCTGGTCCCGGTGACGGTCCATCAGCATGACGGAGTTGGATGTAAAGTCGCAATTGTCAAACTGACATCGTAATCGACCAGCAGCCCCACGAGATTGACGGGCATTCTTTTCCGAGTGATGCATATCGTCAATATGATCGTCCAAAAGTTCTTTGCTCTCAAATGTCATTTCACAATAACGACACACATTCCGCCTGTTGACTTTCAGTGCGTGAGCCCGGGTGATGTGATGATTGAGCTGGTTAAAACCGGGGAATCCGCGCTCCCCGCAAACAGGGCACGTGATGATCTGATTCCCTCCGTGACTTTTCAAGTGGTGTTTCAAAGCCGTTGAGTTACTGAAGCCTTCGTCGCACTGTATGCACCAATACTTGACTTCCAGGCTCTTCAGGATTTCGCAGGATCGGGAGTGCTTATTGACGTAAAAGTAATTTTCAAAGACTTCATTGCAACCCATACACCTAATTCTAATTTTCGATGTCACAATCATCTGAAAATGCTCCTGTAACTCGTGCTCGCGCGTTCTTAAGTGAGCTAAATAAATGTCGTGGCTGTTAAACGACTTGTTACAAGTATCGCAGCGGAATATTCGATCTTTGTGAATATGTCGGTTCTTATGGGTCTTCATGTTGGCTTTCTGGGCGAACATTTTGAAACAAATGTCACATTTGTATGGTTTCACTCCAGAATGGGCACGACGATGATGTTCCATGGTACCGCCATTGTTGGTCATATAATCGCAATCGGGACAGTGGAATTTAAAATTTGACGGGTTTTTACGTGGCTTCTTGGGATCAACATGCGTTCGACGAGCATGAAGAAACAAAAGGCTGAGATTTTCGAAGAAATCTTCACATTGTCTACAAGTAAATACCTTCACAAAATGCTTTTCTCGCATATGTTTGGTAAACGCGTTAGCATTCTGATAAGATAGTGTACAGGATGGGCACCGATATGTCACAAGTTTACTATTCCCATTGTTTATATCTAAGTTGTTATTGATATCTGAATTATTTTCTATGGAATTTGATTCAACTATATATGCCTGTCCGTTTTCATCATACAGTATATAGGAATCCGCGTTGATATCAGGCAGCTGGCCATCACTTTCAGTGATCTTAATGTAAACAATGCATGGAGATGCTTTATTAAATAATTAAATTTTACCTGGATTATGTTTTCTCCACTATCTGTTATACCATAACTTGGGATTTCTTCCATTTGCATATTACTATCGTCAGCAATAATATACATTTGATCTTCTGTTCCTCCGTTATCTGATTGATACAAAAATAAGTCAGAGTTGTCCATCGTCTAAATATGTTGTATTTTAAAATTTATAATATTGAATTAATTTTTGAAAATCTCTGAATTTATTTAATTGAAACAAAGCCATTAAATTAATTAATTTAAATAAAGAAAAGAAACACATTGCATATTTATTTTTAACCAATAATTTTATAGTTGTCTGGAATTGAAAATAGTTCACATTTAAAATAAAATTTTGAAAAATTGTATACTTTCTTATATTAATTGACTTTAATTATAATTAACTTTTAATAATATATTTAATATTAACTTTCATCCAAAACTACATTCTCTTTAATTGAATTATTAGATATTTAGAATATAATCTGTAAAACTATATCGTTTTTATCAAGGTTTTCTATCGTTTTCAGATTTTTCTGTCTAAATTGAATTACATTGTCATTTTATAGAAAAATTATTACTTATATTAATTGAAATTCTTCTCCAAATAGAATTTACATAAATTTTAATTAAATTTATGATTCAAATTTCATCAAATGTAATCTTAACCAAAATAAAGTTTTATTAACAGTCTGTTATTAGAAACTTACTTATTTTTCACATCACTTTACTTTATGATCATCAAAACAAACTCTTTAAAAATTTAAAACTTAAAAAACTTTAATGAATTAAAATTTTTAAAATATTTTTTATTACGAAAAATAATGTCACGAGTTAATTATTTCTAAATGACATTCGAATAAAGAGAATGTCAAAATAATTATCATAATGATCCTTAAATTTGAGGACAAAATTTAGTTTTTTAGCTGTAAATAGAATTGATACTTATTTAACTTTTGGTCTTTATAGATTAAAGTTATATTTATATCATATTAATATGTAAAATTTGAAGAGTGGTAAACCAAATAAAAATCACAGTGTATAATGGGTTTTCAACGGACTTCTATAATAATATAAATTGTTTATTGACTTAGAAGAAATTTTGTATTCGAAAAATTTGATTAAAATCTGATTACTATTAACATCCAGAAAAATGAAATCAATTAACTCTCAAATAAATAGTACGATTTTTATTGTTAATATCTTCATGTTATTAAAAAAATGATTTGTTAAATTTTGGGTAAAATCCGAATTTTCTTCTATCAAATGATTTCCGAAAGCTGAAAAATCTAATTGACGAATTTTTCTATAATCGATTATAATTAAAAATGTATTTATTAATGGACAATTATACAAATGTAAAAAAATATTGCAACACAACACGATCGATTTACTGTTAAATAAGAAAGGTATATTAGAGTTGTTAAACATTTGACCGTCACTTGGTCAAAATTTTTTTTAGTAATATATATAAAAGTGGAAAAATATCATTGAGTTAATCAACATTCACCGTCTTCCAATAAGAGACTCGTGATTTTTCATACAACCTTAAAGTGTCATTCAAAATTTTTCAAAGAATTTATTCCGATGTGTTTCCTTGTCATCAGTTATTATCCCTGGTCTTTTCATCAGCAAAATTACTTTTACAAAATCATTCTTATACATAAAACTTAAAAATTGATTATTTGCTAAGTCTGTTTAATTTCATTATAAGAAGACTCTGACGGTGAAAAAGGATCCCTCTTACCGATAATTTCTCTTTGTCGAAAAAGTTCGTTACTTCTTGATTTGTTCGGTAAGTGACAAAACTTTACTTTGGGTTGACGTCTAAATTTTTTCCAATTATCAATAATTCACCAATCGTTTTTTCGAGTGTTAATGAATTTTCATTATGAAAAGGTCTGGTGAAAACAAATTATTGAAATATCAAAGTCATATATTGGTTGGAAGTCGGAAACAGCATTAGAAATTTTCAAAGATTTAGAAATAGTTTAAGCAAAGGAGCAATTGTTAAATTCTTGAAGTTGGCTTATTTTGAATCTGTTGAACATCGAATCAATGGATCCTTACGGCAGTCGAATAAAATTCACAGAAAGTACTTTTTGAATATTTGGACCAATTATGCATCATTTTGTCAAAACTTGAATTTGTATTATTTTTCATGTATGGATGATATCGAACGATTGGAACCGTGCATCTCATAAAATGTTCTGCTTTGATCGAAAGAAATGATAATCAGCTTGGGTGATGAATTCATCGGGTTCTTCATAATTTTCTAGTCCAGTTTCATTACTGTTACTTTGTTTTTGAAACAATATTTAATCATGTGTTGTCATAACAATCTCCTTTTCCAGAGAACGAAAATGATCTTTTTAAGCTAAACTAACTTCACACATCAGTGCATCTTTCACTAAAATGGTCATATTTTTTTTTGCTGCTGACATTCACTGTCGTTTTGAGTATCTGAAAATCAGTGAAACTATTAAGGAAAATGATTAAAGTTTAAGAAATACGATTTCCGTTGAATTTGATTCTTTTCAAAATATTTTAGCCACTTGTTGCATTCCTCTTGGATCATACCAGGAGTCAGAGTATTTACAAATTTGACGATATTCTTAAAACTTTTTTTTAATTTTAAAGTCTTGAAATGTTGTCTTATTGATTATGTCTCATAATTTCTGAACAAGAAGCGACCTTGTATGTTGAAGCCAGATGAGTAAACATTTAATAATTTAATGCCAGCATGTATTGTGAAGTTCTTTAGATCTCTGGAAGGGAGCATTATCATCCATCCACCAATTGGTTTGCTTTTCACTTGCCCATAGGCTCAGATGGTCAATTAATTTGTTTTTTATTTTTCAGTGTTGATACATTAACTATCTTCTAATATCTTGAATTAAAATATACAAATAATGGTGCTCACCATAATCTTAAACAACTTTTTCATCATGCTTCTTCGTGAAAACATTTCATTTCTATATGTACCTACTTCCCCTTATGATTAACAGATAGAAAGAACACAAAATAAAACGTTCTACCGACAACTACGTACAAATTCTTGATTTCATTCCACTTTAGTAGCACTTCAATAAATCCCTGAAAATTTGTCTTTTGACATACCATGTGAGCATCTGATGTCTGCACGTTAAATGTATAATCATAAACGCAACCAAAAGACCAGCTAAACCGTAAAAACCATAATTTTTTAAAAAATTGGTAACCAGGTAACTGTATTTTGTTATTTACACATTACTTACACTTTTAAGAGATATAAAAAGTTAAATATTTGATTCATTTTTATATTTATTGATTGTTATAAACATTTGCGAGTTGAGATCAATTTATTATTTGTTGTTGTGAATATTTTTTATAAATTTTACATTGAAAACCCTACTCTGGTGCCTGGTATTATTTGTACAGATTTTGTGAACTTCTTTCTTTGGCACAATTTCAACTCGATATTTTTGATTTTGTTTCACTAAATTTTATATAATTTTTAATACAATTTTTTTCGAAACAGTTTTTCGAAAATTTTCCTTTTTAACATTTTTAACTTAATTAAAAATATTTAAATAGATACATCATTTATAGTAAAAGGATTAATTTTTATAGGATTGACGTTGTTGATGTTTTATGTGCATTTCTTTAATTTGCTGAGTATATCTTTTCCGTAATTATTTTGAACGAATTCATTAACTAGTTATGATGAATTAGACTGGACGCAGATCAAAAAATAGGCATCATCAGTTTCTTTTGGTGTAGGTTCGGTTTTGCAAAAATGTTGTGGGGCTTTATTAAGGTCTTATTAAATAATTATTAAATAACAAGGACCAAAAACAGAATCTTAAAATCTGAAATTTTAAAATTGCGTTAATAATTTTACAAACAGAAAACAATAACTTCAAGCCGACTTCGGCTCAGATACCTCGATAAGCCATAAGGGCCAATGTATAACTGAATAAGCAAGTGAAGCCTAAAACCCTAAAAAACATTTTATAAAATATACTGAAACCTCACTTTTGGCACCTTTAAATTTTGTTAATAAAAATTAAATATTGACTTTTGTTTTCATGAACCCTCTTAAATTTTGGACAAAATGTTCGGTGCTCTATTTTGACAGATTTGGAATTCGATTTCCAAACTATTGTAGAATATTAATCTTATTTATCCATTTACACAATAATTTTATATTTAATCAATAAAAAATCACTACGAAAATACTTTTTTATCTATAAAAATGGAGAGATCTTATAGAAATTAGTAAATAATCTTATTACAGAAATTTTCAATATTTTTTAAAATAAAATTTAAAAAAAGATATTTTGAAATCCCACATTTCATTAATATTAGATCAAAATTTTAAATATGAATGATTTACAATTTTTTTCTATATTTAATATTCAAGAAAATAATAGAATAATTTTTAAAGTTATAAATTTCTAAATAAATTCTAAAATATCATCTCATTTTGATAAATGGCATTCAAATTTCAGTTCCAAAAAATTTCAAAACCCATTCTTTCCAGTAAGTTTTTTTTATATCAGTGGCAAAATTATCGCCTTTCCTAAAATTTTGCTGATCTATACGTTATCTTCTCAAAGTTGTTATTATCGATATTTGCAATCATGACATGAGACCGATAAGGTTGAAGATAATTCACTCCAGCCTCGTGCACATGTCAATGAGAGTAGAAATTTTGCTTGGACTAAATTTCTTAGTTACATTGGATCTGTTTTGACTCAAGACAAGTTTATTTTTCTATTATGTTTAATATATTTTGAAAGTTCGACTTCTGAGCTTAAATTTGAATTTGAATAAATATGTAATCTATTTTTCTATTGTCCATTCTGTATGTTGGTTTTGCCAAATGCACAAAACGTGAAATAAAGAGATTAATAATATTAATATTAATGAAACAAATCGAAATTTTAAAAATATTATAAAAAGCAATATATAAAAATCTCATCGTCGAGATAATGATATATTGCTTAGTTATTATTTTCTGAAGGTAGATGTGCCCCATCCTGGGGACTATAAATTTTATTTTTAATAAATTTATTTATTTTTATTATTTCGACTACCTTTATCTCAGAGCGGAGATAACGTTAGAATTAATGGCTATTAGGGGAAAAAGCCGTCTCAAAGCGCATGGATTGGTGATCGTAGACCAATCTCTACGACTACATAAAGAGACGGATATTCCCAGAAAGCCACCAAGAATAGGAGAGAACATTTTCAGTTGAAGACATATTACCGAAGTTGTTATTCGCTTGAAGATATTTGCAGAGATGACTTCAGGAGCCTAAGATTCCAGTAGTTTTTTTATTCTTTATTATAGACATGCAAAAGGATTTACCAAAGAGACCCAGCGAGTTTGGGAATCTATAGGTGACCTGAAAAGGACCTAGAGGACAATTCGGGACCCCTTGTTAAATGAAATCAGATTGAGCTGTTTGGCTTATGCAGATGATATCGTTCTTCTAAACACAAGTATACCTTTCATGCAATAACTAATAGACCAAGCTGTGGAAATATCACCTTGGCTTCATCTGAAATTTCGACCTTCAAAATGTTCACATATCAGACTTCTAACAACAGATGGAAAACAATTTCCGTTAACAATAAAGTCTACTCCATTAGATACACTTAAATTGATGCACCATAAATCAGTCATATAAATATCTCTGTATATTTCTATAAAAGCAACTTAATTTACCTTCGTTCTCATTATTTTCCGATGTCATTCACCATATGACCGAAATCGCAAACTACTCTATCACTATCAAAAATTCAGGTAAATATCAGTAAGGGAGCTCGTTGCTGGTCCAGAGTCCCGATCTTTTCCATTCTGGTGACATGTTTCCTTTTCTGTTTGTTACTGTTCCTTATTTCATCATTGATTAATGATAGCGGTAAAAATTTTAATTTCCATTATTAATTTTATAATTCTGTGATTGGCCATTTATTTAATTATATTTCTTGGATTGTGTTTTTATCTATTGATTAATACTTTTGTTTTTGTTATCATTATCTCTTTCTATTTTATCAATTTAAATCTACCCAGTCTGGATTCAAACACGCGATTAGGAAGCAGTTGACGTTATATTTTTTTATAATACTCTTGGAGGTTTTGAAAAACTTATAAATGATCATGAGATAGTGAGTGATTAGAATTGATTTTTCGTGGTTTTCTTCTTGAATTGATGTTGATATATATTTCTTTTAGTTATATATTATTTGAGTTGCCTTAGAATTATAATAGTACCTAGCGATAAAAATGATATTGAGTCATATAGACTTAGTGTTGCTAATATTAAAATCTAAACATTATTTGGTGACTATTACTTTTCATCGTAATCCAAGTGTTTTTTTACCTTGTGATAATGATGAAAAAAGAAATAAATTTGATAAGTAGAAGGAATCGTAGGAAGAAAATTAGATACCAATGGCAATATAACAATGGTCCTGATGAATCTGAATCATGACAATACTAGTGAACTTCTTGGGACATTAAAGTGAGAATTCAAAAAACTCCCAAGAAACAAAGATAAAATTGTTTATCTATTAAGATAAATATTATAATTAGTAACAACTCCTGCCATACTTGAGAGGTCGTAAACCTTATCAAATCTTATAAGGTAGAATTTAGTGTACGACAGTTAAAGAGGTACAGGCGATGTTGTGAGGGATTGATAAAAGGATTGGGGTTACAGATAAAAAATTCGAAGTACAGTATTACACGAGAGTAAGAGAGCTAAGAAAGTGAGCTCGCTAACTAGTGATGGCTTATTGTAATAGTGTGGGAATCTCAGCATTTTGGAATCGACGAATATTTTATGGATTATGGGTGTAATGCTGATAAAGAAATATTATTAAAAGCTTTTTAAATAGACAATCAAGTCAGTCAGTAAAATACACGACTATTTGAAAATATCCATGGTAGAAGTTTGAGTCTCAAGTACAGAAATTCATAATTCAGATTCAGTTTGGTTAGAGACTGCAGATGGAGGGGAACTGTTAGTATCCAAAGAGATATTATCGCCTGAATAGTCGGTGTGAAAAGAACTAAAAAGGGATTTGATAATAACAGTCATTTTTGGAGGTGACTGAAAAGAAAATTCATCACGTGTACGACAATAAAAGGTTCCAAAGAGTTGATTGTTGAAATGTTGATTTTGAAACAAGTGGATCAGAACAATCCAGAGGGTGGTAGGTGAAATACATACAACCCAAGGCACAGAGCTTATAAATTAATTAAAATTTTCCAGTGGCTGCAATAATATCAAGCTGACAAAGTCTGTTAAGCTTTCCAGTGGGGAAAACGGGCCAAGAAGCAGACAAACCGAACAAGCGGAGTTACCATTTAACAAATGTACAGTATGACTGCAGAAAAACAAAGTCAGAGGATCGACAAGAGACGTAACCGAGGAATAAAAATCGGCATTTGCAGTGATTCTTGGATGTCAAAGATGCTAATAATCATGATGTTCTTAAATACAATAAATGAGATGGCCGTCTTGGTTGCGTATGATTGTAGTAAAATGGAAATGGATAGATTTAGAAGTGTTCGGAAGCATATTCGACGATTTTCTACAGAACGAATTAATTTCAGTGAATAAAAATATATAAAACAAAAAGACTATATTTATTTGTTATTTAATAAATAATTGTTAACATTAAATACATTAAACAATCATAAATAGAATACTAAATTAAGAACTTTACAATTTAAATTATTCATCTGGACGTCTTATATGAAACCGGCTGGAATAAATAATTATTAAGACTTTACAACATACCTTAATTATTTTGAGATGTATACAACTTCCTAAAAAACTTAAAAATCGTGTTTTGATGCACAGTGGAATTAGAGAAATACACGAGATTCTTGTGTTGAAGAAATTATGTGATCCTACCATAATATTGTCAAATTAGTTTCAATTATACTTTTTTTTATTACCGTTTTTACTGATTGATATCGAAAAATTTCCAGTAAATTAAAATAAAATTTTTACGACGAAGTCCGATTTTAGGAATTATGGTAAAATTCACTAATAAGCAGACATGTCTCATATTTCCACGAAAAATGTTCTCATTGGTGGAAACAAGTATTAAGAATGGGAAATATCTTTTTTCCTTAAATCCTATATTTTTAATAAAACAATTTTCCCTTAAACCTAATTTCCTGAAAAAAAACATCCTGCACGGATATTAATTTTCTAATTCCATTGGGTCTATGATACAGATCTTACGATAATTTGTTAATGAAATTTTAGTTACGTTAGTTGGATAACATTATTATAATTATGTCTAACAATGCCTTGAATCAATTTACAGTTTCTTTCAAGTCTTTTCTTTCTTTCCACTGTCAAAGTTTATGCTTAATATTTAGTTCAAAACTAAAGCCAGATAATTCATAAATAACGAATCAGTCAAAAAACAAAGTCACTGTCTCACTCGTCGGATCTATTTTGATATAACTATCGCATTTTCTAATGACCAGATGTACATATGCTAGACAATCTGGCACTCGAGACATATCCATCAAGTGGTCGGCTCCGATACTATGCTAACGGACATATAAACTCTGGCACAAAATATCAACATGATTTCCGACCCTCATACAAAAGAACATTAATCTTCAATAACTTCGACTCCGATGATCTGATTCGGTTGCCCAAGGCACTGAAAGCTGCAGACTACTAGGAGTTATCAAACGATCTGTCTACGCAGGAGAGTATTTCCATGAAACACCAGCTTCTAGATTTTCAGAATTACAAATAAATCACATTTCAACCAATTTCTGTTTTATCGAGAAAATTTTATAGAAGAACAATATATATTTAGAATCTTTCGAACTCACTAGCTTTAGATAAGTTCGATGTTATCACTAATGAAAAAAAATCTTTTGTAATAACTTATTCAGTTACAACTGCAACATGTGAAAAGTATCAACAAAATAAACCAATAACAAAAAAGTGGTTCAAATTTTTTCACAAGTAGATTATTAACAATAAATAAAAAATTAATTAACCAATAATTTATTTATTCAACAATTACAAAACTTTATGATAATAATCGACTCAAAAAAAACAATATAAAATATTTCAAATAATCAATTTATTTACAAAATAAGAAACTTATTCCATTTCAACGTCTTTACATTCTTCCATAGATTCATTGATTGGTTGTTTTAAATTAAATGATAGATCGTCAATAAATTTCACATTTAAATCTGTTTTTTCCTGGTATATACTTTGGATAGGCTTATATAAGACAAGAGCTCTATTATCTGTATTTCTGAAATTAATGATTCAAAGATATTAACGTAATTAACAATATTACTTGTTTCTGAGCATTTGAAGAGGATAATTATCGAGATACTTAATCAGCTCAGGAGCTAAAATAACTTCATGACTAAATGAAATTTAAATTAGAATAGAAATATAAGAATATTACAATTCATCAATTGACATCTGAGTGGATTCCTTATTATCAACCAATTCATCTTCTAATATTTCCTCAATAATCACACCATTTATTTTAGCTTGATTTGGAAAAGGTACATAGTTGACTTGATCATAAGTTTCACAACATATATTTTCATCATTTATTACACCAGCGATACGTCTTCGTTTAGTTTCATCATATTCAGATGAACATATATTTCGTTTTCTTTTTAACGGAGTGTTAAAAGAACTGCGAATATCACTACAATGGTTAGTTAAAAAAGAAGATTTCATTAAATCAAATAAATTTGAAAAATACAACCTAGAATAAGTAATTAAGCTAATTATTAAAACAATATTTTCGAAAAAATAAATTCTAGAAAAGGAATTTCTAGACTTAAATATATATATTATATAATGAAAATTGAAAAAATTATTAATAATAAATTACGATTGATTTTAAATTTAAAAATAAGAATACGCAATAAAATATTAAAGTAATGTTGATATTATAAAATTTTTTCAGTGATATGGAATTTAAAAAACTGTTCGAAGTCTTTAAGATCTTCTCAAAATTTTTTACTTAAAAAAATCTTTCCTCAAAATCTTATTAATTTCTCTTCAAACTTTCTTGAAATTCAAAATCTTTTTAAAATCTATTTGGTCACAAGACCTTTCCCAACATTTTCTTAAAACTTTTTGAAATCTCCTACTCACAATTATTCTGCTCACAGAACTTTCTAAAGCTTTTTCTTTTTAGAGGCAGTTTCAGCACTCAATTAAGTAGAAGTTCAAAGACTCCTTGTGATTTGCCAATCACTTTTTCAACTACGTGACTCTCGATATCCACCAGTGATGTTCTCTTTTTCTTTTCTATTGAAAAATGTGAAAACCGGAAGCCTTAAATGGACTCAGTTTGAACGCATTCAATTGAGTCTAAAAAGGCAAATAGTACCCGTTCAACCATCTCCTTTCACATATCTTCATTCATTTCCCTTTATCTCCTCTTTTTCATTAACTAATGGAGCTCTGGGAGCTTTAATTATGGATTCAGCATTTGACTGAGAACAACCTATTGATCAACTTTCCGTCATTTATATCGCATCATTCATCTCATCAATAATGCATCACTAAAAGCCTCGAATCCGGGCATAATGAAAATGAAAGTAATAAAAATAATATTTTTATTTTATGTTAGTCACATTGCTAATTATAATATTTTAAAAATATTATTGTGATTATTTTGTTATGACTATTAATATGAAATTAAATATTATGATTATTTATATGATATACACTACCTTTTCTTATTATAATTTTCAATATCACTGTCTTCGTCATAAGTGAAACATTTATCTATTAACGTGTTAGTTTTCTCAAAAAGTGAAGTTAATTATCAAAAAGTCGACTGAGATCTTAACGTTTAGAAGGTTTTTAAAAAATCGTGTTCGTGTATTTTTATAAAAAAGCAAACTAAAATAACAGAGTTTATAATTTATATTTTTAATTACAGAATCGATATTGTGTACAAATGATCATTGTGAGAATACCACAAAATTTTCGGTTAATAAAAGTAGAGAATCTTCTCGTACGATATTTCTATCAATATCTCAAAAGACTTTGAAGATTATACAATCGATACCATAATAAGTATGCTAATTATGAGAAATAAAAGAAATTGATCTGAAATTAAGAAAAAATGAAAGTTATTTAATATTAGAGTTTCGAGCTTTAATGTGTATTTATAAGAATTGATTAGTAGAAATAAATAGATAGTTATTACTGTTCCGTGAACAATAGTTTATACTAAGTCATTCACAATTACTGGCGAAATAAAATTAGGTTGAATTGAAGTTGATCAGATATTAATAATAATTCTGACAACAATAAATACAGTTAAAAAATTTTAGACAATGTTTTTTTAACCTAAAAGTAACAATGTTTTTTTATGACCTACAAAAAAAGAAGAAATTCACCTTCATGCATAGTTTTCAGCCTTTCTTAAATCCTGTTGCAGCTTTCGACATTCTGAATTTGAACATTGCAGTAATAATCAACAAATTGATATTTATGAAAAACCGATTGATGTCTCCATGTTTTGTTTAAGTCACGATATACTCTTGCCTCATCAGTGTATATTGTGCTGCCTTGTCTAACTTTTCTGTACATAATTGAAAAGATATAAATTTCAATTTCTAATTCTAAGGCCCAGTTTAAAATTTAATCGTACTGATTTCACATATTGAATTATTATATAAAATAATCTTAATATAAGTTTAATTTGTGCAATTTTTAAAAAATGACCTGCTAATCACCTAAGGTGAATAATTTGACCTACAGTATTGCAATAGGTAGAAAAAAAATTATCCGATATTTTAAATAAAATGAAAATATTGTAATTAAAGATCATTTTAATTCCAGGTTTTTATTCTGTGGAGACTACGACCAAGTAAAGCTTCGACAACAGCAACGGCATCAAATTCGTGATAAACTTTTTGTGATTATCCATAAACTTATCTAACTTTGTGATTATCAATAACATTTCTAGTATCTTGGTGATCGTCCATAAACTTCATGATTATTACCCTTCATAAATGTGCATGTAGCTTTATTTATTCTTGTGTATATTTAAATTTAAAATATATTTGTTGTAAGAAATTGTTTTAATGTTAACAATTCTGAC
>JBBMKC010073635.1:0-17236 GCA_037834085.1 Bipalium vagum | reverse complement strand
TTTTTAGAAATATCCAGTTTCTTATTTTAATTTACTACTAAATTCTTAAAATATCTTCTTATCTTTCAATATTACTAATAATAATAATAATAATTAATTATAATTAATTAAAGAGAAGGGTTTTATCTTTCACAAATCCTTACACATAAAAATTAAAAACACAAAAATCATCAAAATTTTTTCTAATAAAATGTTTATTGTGGGATACTCCACAGTATGTTATTCGGAATTTTCTAAAATTTTGTGTTTATTCTTTCGAATGTCATTTGTTGTTAGTCTTGAAATTTCTTTCTTGAATTTCACTGAAAAGATATTTGCAACATTATTATCAGATATTGTATTAATGCTGCAATATCTTAAAATCTAAATTTTTCCAGTTTTGGATAATTTCCTTTATTATTCATTATCTAAATTTTAAATAAATTAAAACAAATATTTGATATATTATTATGTGCTAACATTGTTAAAAATTATTGGCGATTTTACATACTAGGTGTAAGCATAAGTTTTAGTCCATTTTTAAAAAAAAAATAAATGTTTTTAAAAAGGTAATATATTTATTTTTATACGCAGGGATTAAAAAATCAGTCATCAACATAATATCCATTATTGGAAATCACTTTTTACCATCTTTCAGGTAATTACCGAATCCCGGTTCGATAGAAAGATGTTCATCTTGACCCAAGATAATTCTTGACAAAATTTCGTATGGTCAACATTATTGAAACGACAGCCAGCTAATTCATGTTGCATTCATCGAAACAAATAAAAATCTCTAGAAGCAAGGTCTGGAGAAGAAGTCGCGTGAGGGAGAACTTCCCAGCCTTACTGTAAATATGTTTCATGAGCATGTTTCGCTACATGCGTCTGGTATTGTCATGTAGCAGGACAATCATCGCGATCCTTGCCCGAAAAAAGATTTTTTTCTCGACTTGTTTAGCGAAATGCAGCAATTGTTTGCAATAACTTCACATATTAATGGTTTCACCAGCTTGAAAGAGGTCACAATGAATGGGTACTTTCATATCCCACCAGATGCGAAGGAGTACTTTTTATTGTGAATATTTGTTTTGACAACTGAATTAACTGGCATTCCAGGGTCCATCCACGAATGTTTGCATTTTTGATTATTGTAATTAATCCATTTTTAATCTCCAGTGACGATTTTCCATAGAGTCTTTTTATTTGTCTAGAAATAAGGGATGGGCATGTTGTTAATCGGCATAAAATATTGCTTTCGGAAAGTTCGTGCGGAATCCAATTTCCAGCCCTCTAAATTTTTCCCATGTTGTGTAACCGTCTCCCCACAGTTCTTTCATCAATGGCAAGTTGTTTAGCGAGTTCTGCTTGCATCTGGGCTGTATTTTCATTTAGCAGCTCTTCCAGTTTGGCTGATTCCAATGTCTGTGGAGCATCACTAAGTGGTCGATCGGTAACATCAAAATTTCCGACTTTGAATCCACGATTTTTATAAAATAACTTAAGTATAAGTATAAAATTAATGTATTTATAAAGTTTAATATGTTGATTACCAATGTAAAATTTAGCGACAGTTATTTGATAATATTTGGATTAGTAAAACAACGATGAAAAAATGGTTTAAAACTTATACATACGCCTAATATAAATTTCTAAAAACTGGCGGTTTACAGAGAGTGGCGGATTAGAAATGCTATACTGCACTAATTAAATTAATTATAAATATATAATAACGAATTAATTAAATAATAAAGTTTAAAATTAGTAAAAAATCACAATATTTTCCAGATAATAATTTATAAAAAAATAAAATACCAATTCTCGTCGTTGAAATAATAGAGAAGTATTTTTAGAATTATTGGGCTATTAGAGGAAATAGCGAAAAATGTTTACTTTAGGTAAAACGTAGTATTTTTATGTTTGTTTTAGATATTTATTTAATAAAAATAGATGTAATAAAAAAAATTTGCGGAAAACATTTTTTAATATACAAAATTTTATTTTACAGACAATTTTTGTTTATATACATTAATTTAAGAGATTCCTAAGTAAATAATTAGTACAAATTTAAAATATTATTTTATAGATAGAAAAATCACAATTGTTCATTGTAAATAACTCTTGTTAATAGAGAATAAAATCTTAGAGGATGAAAAAAATATCCAGTCCCAAACAACTCGTTATAATCGAAAATGATGATAATTAAATTTTATTAGTTAATTTTTATATTTTTATAAAATTAATAAAGGTGAATAATAAATATTATTTTTAAAGTACTGTGTATTTGAAGCCATTAATAAATGAATAATGAATAATAGATGTTAGATATTGCAGAAGTGTCAATAATTAACTCATTCTTGAATTTAGATATACTTTCATAATCATCTTTTTTAGTCGCATCAAATGTTAAAAAAATAATTAACTTAGATAAATATGAATATATATGTATATGAATAAAATACTTAATATCAATCTAAAGTAATACACTTGTGTAAAGTTGAAATATAAAAAATTACAAATCAATATTTCCAAATTGTAATTCTTAATACGAAAGACTGATTATTTTAATAAATGTTCTGTTGTTTCTTCGATGTTTAATTTTTTCATGGAAAGAGCAGATAAACAGATTGAAACAGATCTGCTTATTGAGTAGAAACCATTGTATCATGGGATCACCAGGCTCAGGAGAACCTAAGAGCCTGAATAGATAGCAATAACATAGCATTGTCATAGGGTTAACTTAATTGGTTATTGACAGTTTTTGGTGATTTCATTAATTCCTTAAATTCTTTCTGGATCCTAGAAAGAGATAAATTAGATATTTTTACAAATTTTACAAATTAATATATTTGAAATACTTAATGAAAATAGAATGAAAAAAATTTACATATATATATAGTGAGATATATTGAAAATTAGTCGGGGGATGACTCAGCGTCCAGAACAATGCATGCGCATATGAAGGTCCCGGGTTCGAATCCCTCCTACTAACATGGCGACCACACCAAGACACCAAGAGACTCGGGGCAGTTAAGGGTATGCATATGAGATTTAAAGGAGGGGAATTTTTTATTATATTTATATTTATTAAATAAATAAAATAAATATCGAAAAAAATAAAAATATATCATTTCATCGTATTCAATTAGAATCCAATCAGTAGCAATATTCAATGTCCAAAAACACAAAATACAAGAAATTTAAATAAATGGTTCACTTTTATAAATAATTAAAATTTAAGATTTATTAAGTTTTTGAGTATGGGTAGACCATATTTGCGATCTGACCCAATTTAATTTCAAGAATGACACTAATTACAAATTATATAATGAAACTTTCTGAAAATCAATGTAAAAATTTTACACTTTTCAATAAAGTAACTAAAATCAAACACAAGTAAAAAATGTTTTCTTAAATTATAAATAAAATCTAAATTTTCCAAAATCACGAATTTTTCAAACTTAAGTTGGTTGAGTTTGCTTTGGGTTTTAAATTGCAAAATCATTATTTCTTTTCTCGCTCCGACTCCACAAATAGTTTTTTATAGTGATAAAAAGTAGACGATTTGATTAAGGGGAAATTAAAAAAATTGTTAGGCAATCAACGTGAATAAACGGTTTTATTAAATGAATATAATACTGCTTATACCATGGAAAATCAACTTTTCTCTTATGAATTCAACGTGGAATTTCAAGACAAGATTTCTGCCGACAACGTAGAATTAGAATACAAATATTCAATGTATTCCAGTCTTCCGATCCTTCTTGTCCCAGACAAACAATGGTTAGTCACACCTAGAGATACGGCAACTGAGGCCACAACCTTGCTTTTTACGGGGCTTCACTGTGTAGAGACTCAACCGAGTGCCTTAGTTTTAATAATGTTCTATTTCTTGTTGGAAGAGAATGCCAACGGGGAGCTCATTATCGCTGAAATGTCTACCGAAGGTGCTCAGCTTCGGTGGAAGGACAAATTTAACAAACTCATGGGTTTGACATCTCACTTGGCCATTGAGAATAAGTATCATCATCCGGACATGAAAGTTCTGTCCTTAGAAGATTACAGATGGGTCCACTCTAAAACCCGGAGACTATCAACCAGTTGCGGTAGGGACCCCAACGTGTATATCAGAGCAAACTAGTGACAATTTGATGTCATTCACCTCGTCCGGAGTAGTGACATCTTGCTCCGGTCTCTTGAGGGCTCTTGTGATTCGATTCTTGCCTTTCATTAGATTAGTGCAGAAAAAAAATTTTGAATAAAAAAAAATTTGAATAAATTTTAAATAAAAAAAATTTTGAATAAAACTCTCGGGAGCAGAGGGGATGAGCTCACCAAAGGGCAATTAATCCTTGACTCTCAGTTTGTAGACTTATCCAAGCACTCATTTTCAGCCGGCTCTCCTATTGTCATCACCTATATTTGTGTCGTTTGGAATGCAAAAGAACCAACAGAAACCCCTTTTGTGTCTCTGTGATGAGAGCTAGTTATGCTCTTCACCTGTCTTTTTCAGGAATGACTGTGTTCGGTCTAATCGCTAAAGCTTCCAAGGCGACCAACTTAAGTCCCAAAGAGTTAATACAGAAAACAAGCTATTCTCTGTTCTCTTCAAGTGTCAAGGCAATATTGACTCATTGGAATGAGCATGCAGTTTGCAGAATAGGCAAAATCAGTGGCTCGATTCAAACCAATAAGCTCTCGCAGTATCAAAAATAGAACGCTTTGAAAAAAATTCTCTGAGTTTGGTGGATTTACGAGGGAATAGTGCATTTTGAGCGTCTTTAAAGTGACAAACCCGTCAATGCCGAACTCTATTTAATGCAATTAGAACATGTACCTAAAGCTTTGAGGTTCCGGTATGCTTTCTTACTCAATTGTAAACATATTATTCCTCAAAATGATAATGCCAAAGCGCATACTTCAAAAATAACACGCCAAAAATGAAGAGCTGCATTTTATCCTCTCTCTCCTCCAGTCTACAGGCCAGATCTAGCACCTTCCGATTACCACTTCTCAGGTCGATAGCACATTTCCTTCGGGGACCTTCTTTGTTTCAGTTGACGAGGTCAAAAATGTCTGTTGAAAATTTTTCACTTTCAAAGCATGATATGCCACAGGAATCAATCAGCTTGCAGAAATATAGCAGAAGACAATTGGTCACAATGGAGTATATTAAAGAATAAAATTTTGTTTTATATACATTATATGTGTATTTTAAGAAGTTTTTGGATTTTCCTTAAATTAGTCTACAGACTTTCCCACCACCCTAAAAAACAAAATAATTTTTAATTTTTTAAAATTTCAATATGTAAGAGGTACATAATTTGAGATTTGTTTGAATGAAGGTTTTTGATGACAAAATATAATCTTTATATGTCAAATAGTGTTGTATCTGAAATATTAGTCAAAGAAGATGTAACGACCATCTGAGAATACGCGGACCGCTGAAAAATAGATGTCTTATTTGTGGTCAACAAAGTCATTTATTCCGTTCTTGTCATTTATTGGAAACTACTTTAAAGTCCCAGTGCAGTTCGGTGATGTGCATACACGAGGAAACAGATGATACTAACCAACATGAAAGTCGTTATGAGAACCTTGATGAAAAAAATAGACTGACTCCATTGCTTTCATTTCGTGGATAGATCGAGTCATCGAGCTCCTCAAAAAATCAGAATGCAATAGATATGACTGATGTGAAGGATGCTGAAATTTTCAGGACAGATGACGGTAGATAATGGAGTTGGATGACGATAGGTGGAGTGAAGCTGTAGATACTGTGAAACTCAGGAGCGTGGAGGAGCAGATATATAGAAATTTTGGATAGATCTACGTGAACTGAACAATATTGATGAGATTGATTTTGGTATGAAAATTTCATATACAGACAGAACTAATTATGTAATGTAACTGTTTGAAAATTTACACAGTGTGTGGTTTTGTAATATGTTGCACAAATACGGGAAGATCTTCGACCTCTAATAGTTTTTACAGATCTGATCCAATTTGAGATCAACGTAACAGATAAATCGATTGTGCAACAACAAAGAAGACAACAAATGCATTTAGAAGACAAAATTGACGATATGGTTTTGAATTTGGTTGCGCTGGAGTGGTATCTAAATGTAAAAGCCCTGTAATTCACAATTGTAGTGGTTGTTAAAACAGATGAATCAATTTGGATGTGTGTTGACTTCCGACGTGTGATCGTTATATCCGAAAACACGTTCCCAATGCCAAACCCGCAGACGTTACTGGATTGAAAATGTTTTTCTTTAATGGATTTAGGTCAAGCTTTCTATCATGTGGATCTCTAAAAAAAATCAAGATTGATTACTGTGTTCAGCACTAGACAAGACCAGTTCTGTTTCAACCGCATACCATTTCAACTGCTGGCAACGGCCTCAGAAACTTTTCAGAACCTGACGCATGAACTCCTTGATGGCTTCTATTCAATGGGATTTTGGTATAAATCGATGACATTAATTTATGGTTCGTACGAAGATAACTATAGGAGGAGGATGCCGCTTTAAAAATAAATGCAACAAAGTACAGATTCGATTAGAAAGAACTCGTCTTCTTGGAACAGACTGTAAGTGCAAGCAGGATTAGGACCAACCAAAAGAATGCGGAGAAAGTTCTAAATGGTAAGCCTCCTGGATGTACGTCCCACCTGGGAGCTTTTCTAGGACTAAAGAATTACTACAGGCGTTTCATTGACAAATACGCAGTGTTATCAGCATCACAATAAGCGGATATATAGAAGCAAATACAGTGAACACAACAATACCAGCATTATTTTCAGGGACTAAAAAACATGCACAGCATCTATATTGAATTTTCCTCGGGGAATCGTACTTTTATTCTAGACACGGACGCTAGTTTTGGAGCCATTAGCGCCGTTCTGAGCAAAATCAGAAAAAAGGAAGTTTCTGCAACTGATTTTTACATTACCACCACTTAGTTTTATTTAGTTACTTAATTAGATTTTAATGAATACAGATTGCTCGGATAAAAGTATTACTACAGTTAGAAAAGATAAAATCATAAAAAAATAAAATCATCTATTATTCTAACAATAAAGCATGGATGACGCGGTCTATATTTTAGAAAAAAGTTTAATCGTCTTATATTCAATGAAAAAGAAATTTATTTTATTTGTTGATAACGTAACTAGTCGTTTAGGTTGTTCAGAAATGTCTAACGTTAAAATTTAGTTTTAGCCAGTTAACACAGTTGCAAATCTCCAGTCGTGTGACCAAGGAATAATAAAAGCATTATCGCAAAATATTTTATTTCGCTTAATATGATTTTTGGTTAATAATAAATCGATAGTTTTAGAATTTTCCAAAACCATTGATGTCTTACTGACACTTCACCTTTTGAAACATGCATGGTCTTTAGTTAGGACAGGTTTAACAGCAAAATGTTTTCAACACTGTCACTTTAATCCAAAAATATCTGAAAATTATTTAGACATTAATTGATGAAAACATTATATTAAATGATCAAAATAATATTGATAAGATTATGAAGAAAAGATTTTGATTTTTTTGTGAATGCGATAAAGAACCTACAACCCCGATACTAACAGACACGGATATCTGTGACGCGAAGGTGATTCCTTTACAGAAACTAATAATTTAACTGGTATCATCTGTTATTTAAATTCCCGAATACCTCCAGGAAAAAAGTTTTAGTACTGGAATCGAATTAACTTTGTAATTGAAGATGGCATCATAAATAAACCACAATTTTATAAGCAGTTATCCATACCCGACTTCTTTAAAACAAATTAAATGATATTTATGTTTAATTATTAGTATTTCAGAATCAATATTCTTTTTTTAATTAATATTACAAAAAATTATTGCACAATCATATTAAGTAGACTTCTTGTAATACGTTATATCGGTTATTACGATAATTTTTCGCTGTACCGGCAATATCGTATTAAGCGAAGTCTACCGTATTACGATTTATTGACAACAAAATTTTCTAAACTTCATGGAAATTGTACGATGTCTTTGTCTAGTATTTCTTTGAAGGGAAATTGTATCAAATACGGTTTTATTATTTAGCTGAGTAAATATGAATTTATTTTTTTTAACAAAATCATTCTAAGTTATGACATAATTGGAATCAAGATGGCTTTATTATCTTTCGAAACAACTTCATCAGATTTTATCTCGCCTATTTTGAATTTTTTCAATGACAATTATATTTTCTGTTAAAAAATCACAATACTTTTATCATCAACATTAATAAAATTTTAATGCTTATTCCAATAAACTATGTACCTATGATTTTTACTGACCTCTCACTTATGTACTACCTCCAAAAAAAATACAATAACCTTTGTTGTTTAGTAATAGATCAATTGTCAAGCCAAATCAGTTCCAATAATACACTAATCACAGGTGATCAAAAATAGTAAAGTTAACAGTAATAATGGCAAACACAAGATCAAGGTGAAAAAAATGAATCGAATTGAATAGTTAGAAGACCAATAATTTGCTATGCATGCAAGGGGCCTGGGCACATAGCTAGATTATGCCCAGAAAGAAAAGAACGAATATGCTATGAATGCGGAAGAATATGCAACATCCGAAGAAATTGCCCAAACACAAAATTTTTCAAATGTAGTTTCCTTTTTAAAGAAATGTCTATCTATTTAAAAAATAATAAGATACATATAACCTTTCCTTTAAGGAATATGGTACCAGACAACTTCTATATATTAAACAAATGTGCTGGGGTTCTAGCACCGACAAAGATTGTTTAATGATTAATATACAAATGAGCAAAAGTTTTGGCAACAGTAAAACTCATTGTATTAGGTATTGTTTATATAATGATATATACTTATATAAACTATAAATATTAATTAACTCTAGAATTCTCATTCAAGTAATTAGTTGTTTTTATATTATATTTAATAATTTTTATAGATTCAATTTTTTAAACAAATATTTTATATACATTCCCTACTCACACTTTTCCAAGCTTTAACCATCAAAAATACAGCGTCATCAAATTTTATCTTTTTAAGGATATCGTTATAATTCACATTTAAATCTTTGGCTTGGAAAAATATTTTTCTGTTCAAGAATTTATTATAACTAGATTTAAAGGAATGAATAATTCCTTGATCCAATGAATGCATCGTTTTTAAATTCAATAACTTTCATCTTGTCTTCTATAGAACATTCTTCTTTATAAAGCATTGTTATTATTCATTATTTTCTAAAATTTAAATTAATTACTTTTAAAACTGATAATTTTTTTAGAAATTTGAATATTTCAACAAATATTTACTCATAAACACTCATTATACACACACTAATCACTCATTTAAAGTTTCTATAAGAAAATAACAAGAAATTTTTTCTGTTCGTTATATTAAACAGGGTTCGTTAATTAAAGGAAATTTCTCAATTGGCTAGATTTCAGTATTAAAATTCGTTCGTTATTAAGCAGTGGTTCGTTAATAAGAGTATTTTAATTTAATTAAACTTGTATTTTAATTTAAAGTTGTGAGTTATTGAGAAGATATAAAAATATCTTTATTTATAATTTTTTATATATATAGTTATGGACTGAAGACGAAAAAAAGTTTTGTTCTAACAATAAGATTTGTTTTAATATTATTTTCCACGTAAAGATGGAAAATATATCGCCCGAGGGTAAGCTGGAACCACCAACCTTTCGGTTAACAGCTGAATGCACTAGTCAATTGCACCACAGAGGCCTGTTTAAATTCAGAACATCGTTGATAATTATAGTCAGAGAGATGCTGGAAAATTAAACATGAAAATATTTTCAAACATTTTTTCAGCATTTCATTTGAAAGCTTGATGGTTATTTTATTGTAAAAATATTATTATTTTCTTAACTTTTCTTAAGTTCCTAATTATTTTTTATAATTAACCTTGCAAATTTTAATTCTATTCCTATTAGATATTAAATTTTTGGGGACAACATTTTCCAAAATATGTTACGAAACTTTTCCAAATATATTTCTGAAAATTAATTCCTAACTGGATAAACTATTTCTAGAATATTGTTTAATTTTCATATAAAAGAAAATCCCAATTTTATTGATTACATTTTTACTAAAATTTTTTTTATTCTACTAGAGTAAGCTTTTAAATTTTACTGAAAATTTAAAATTTTTATATATTTAAGATGTCATTAAAGGAAAGAAAATTAATAGAAATGTTGTCAAACACTTTGGAAAATATAAAAATAAATATTGTCCAAATTAGAGAATAACTTATTCTTTATTTTCGACGGAATATATGGAAACCATTTTTAATAATATAATTACAATGGATATTCAAAACACTTTTTCTATTAATGAAATTCAAAAATATAATTGCTGAAATGGAAAATCTTTTAAATGAAGAAGAGGCGAAAATATTCAGCTTCATATAAAGCAGTTAAGTAGGTAGAATAGAAGAAAAAGATGACAGACCAACGAAAATATCAAATGATGAAAACAACGATTCCAAATTTTCTTGAAAGACAATTATTATCAGACAGATGAATTTTATTTCACCATGAATAATTAATAATTACACTGATTTCTTGTTGATTTATCTTTAAAAACATGGAAAAATGTAATTGTTATAAAACAAATATATTTTTTCATACCATTTCAATTATTGTTATTATGGACTATTAGAGGAAATAGCCTTCAAAAAGTAGAGATTTGTGGTCGTGGGCCAATCACAAAGCAAAAAACTTAATAAACTAAAATAATATTCCAAAAATAAGCCTAAACGAAAGTAATGCTATGTTCCTATTTCCGGTATTTTCGTTTTATACAGATTTTGCAAATTTATTTTTTAAATTCTTTACTTTTTTAAAAAATGGTATCTCATTATGATTTATTTAAAGACAATAATTATTAAGTAAATTGTTTGATACTAAGTCTAATTCTATAAAAATAAACAATTTAAATATTGTAGTGAGAATTAGTCTTATTGGTTGTTTTCCGTTTTTTACTAGTCTTGTGTCTGTACGGAGTGTGTTTTGTGTTATTTTGCCTGTGAATCTAGAAGTGAGTGTTTTAATCGAATGTGGTTTGTGGTGGAGATTGATTTTTGAAAGTGATGTATAACAAGAGAATCGTTGATCTCATTTGTATTTTGTTTAGAGATGGATTTTTTGATATTTCGAATGCGGGTAGCTGAGGAATTACTGATCGGAAAGAGATAATTTTTGGTGTCTTCACTGACTTTCGAGCCAATATTAATTTGAGAGTAATAATATTTTCAATGTATCTTATTTTCATATTTTAATTTATTATTTTATTTTATATTTATATTTTCTTTTTAATTCATTTATTAATTTAAATAAAGGTAGCAATCAGTCAATAATTTACAAATTTTTATGAAATTCGATTTATATTTATGTTGGATAATGTAAATAATAGATAATATAGTAGGAAGGAATACAATCTTGGTGTAGTTTTATTTTCCAATGATTTGTAATACATTTTGAGGTGACTGAACAAAAAGGAAATAGATGGTGACAAGAGAATTACTTTATTATTAGGGCAATTTTTGTCAAAAAAGTCAATCGTATTCAAAATATTCAACATTTTTAACAAATTCAAAGTTTTTTTAATAAGTCAATTATTAGATAATATTTTAAAATTATCCTTGTTTATCATATTTGTTTAAATAATGTAATAATTATTTAATAATATATTTATCTGTATTTATAGATTAAATAGTTAAGATTACTAAACCATATTCCTAATAGAGAGCCTATCGAATTTCATGTGAACCGTCAACTTTTTTGCAACAATTGAGCCTTGTGAGAAAATAATAGAATGGAATGGAATCCCATAGAAGCTCAAAAAACATCAAAGGTTTGTGGCAATCACCGAGCCAAATAAAATAAAAACCAATGAGCTACTTATAACTGGAGCAAATTCATCAAGCTACAAGGTAATTAAAGCCTTTCTTGAAGCAAACAATTCTCTTCATAAATTGAATTCTAAGTCTCATTGACTTAATCAAGGAGATTAATTAACCTTTACCAAAAGAAATTAATGCAAGACCTCATGTCCAAATAATTGCAGCTGGAATTATTGATAAAGATATTGAATACATTGATGGACCTTTCTAATCATTGATTAAACAAATAAATGGATCAAAGTTTGTTAACACATTGATTGGAGTGATAACAAATCCACAAAAATTATTTTTTAATAGATTGCCAATCAATCAATTCGTCTTCAAACACTTCTGTAATGTGTCAAATCATTGCTGACAACATAAAATAACTGAACATACTTAGGCAAAAATTTTTACTATTGATATCCTTTGGAAAGGCTTGTAATTTTTCTACTCACGACTTATTCATATAACTTAAATGTCATTTTGACTGCAAAATGTTGGCAATCAAAAAAAAATATTCAGAAATTTGAAAATGGTGGTATCATTGCAAAGAGAGTAAAGGAGAACATAGCGAATCATTCATCTGCCAAGAGCTTACGAGATATTTCGTTAAACTATGCAGTTTTGACAAAACGTATTATTCAGGCTAAGGTTGCAGAAGTACACAATTGACACAGGTTCAAAAGATCTTTCAAAATTGCAGTTTGTTGAAGATTCCTGCAATAGCAAAGAAAATATTGCAGGGATCTTGTGAAAAGTTATTTTTTTAATAATATAGGACATGCAAAAGGAATCAATTTTGCTCCTGATAATAAAATATTATATTGTTGCTTAATAAATACTTATTATTTTTAATATTAATCTAATAATTAATTACTATTTAAAGTCAAAATATTTTAATTTGAAAAGTCAATCATTATGCTAAATGTTTAAAAGATAAGCACGGTTGTTTTTGTCAAATGAATTAAATTGATTTTGGTTTAGTCCTTAAAGACATCACTCTTTTTGATTCCAATATACCCAAAACATTTACAAAATGATTAATTTTTCGAAATTAGGCAGAAATCTGTTATCTTTTACTTTGCTTTTATATATAAAGCTGTTTCACCTATATTTCTCTCCAATAGTTAACGAAAATTATTTTCCCATTGATTTTCCAAACTTCTTTAAAAAAAACTTTGTTGGACGTTTTGCTTCAAAACACAAACAATTCGGTTTGGAGTTTACCGTAAGAAATGTATGATGTATTTTTGCTAAAATATCACCTTTTCGTTAACTATTCATTTTATATATTAAAGTAAAAAAGTCTAGCTTGCAGTTTTCGAATCAAAGAATATTTTTTGCAATTTTCTCATTTTTCTTTAAAAACTCAGGATTAGGGACGAAATTATTTTCTATTTAACATGAGATAAAAGAAAGGAAATTAATTTTATTTTTTGCAAACAAAAGGCTTAATTAATTTCTATTATGTCTACGGAGAGGGAGAAATGAGAATAAATTTCCCTGATCTCCGGAAAAGGAAAAATATTTAATAGTCGCTTCAAAATGCTTTGAGTGCATAAACGGCTGCCAGAGTCAAAGAGTTGACGAATTACAATGCTATATTAACTCCAATATAATAGACTCAAACAGCCTTAACTGGAAATAAGTAAAACAACACTTTTAGTTTCATATTCATTGTTTTCCACGTGGCGAACACAACTAAAATTGATAAAATTTAGAATCAGATAAAACGGATCAAAATTAGAAAAAAAGTAGTAGGAAATAAATGAAAGAATTTCTAATGAATAAACAGTAATAATTTTAGAATTAAATTTAAATTAATATGAAAACAAAAATATTTTTGTAAAATGGAATTAAGTGAAAAGGGCAAATATTAAATAAATTTGTATAGATTAAAATAGTTTTAATTTAATTCTTTCTTTCTTTTAATAAAAAAATTAATAATTTATATTTTTAAAATTATATTTTAAATATATTTAAATGTTATAAGTAGTTGAAGTTTTTAATAAAATAATAATAATTAAATAATTTGAATTTCTTGAATTTGAAGAGTTTATTGACGAACTGAATTTCCTGAGTGGTGGCTATATTTGGAAAGGTACTGTCGGGGAAATTCATGTATATTTTTGGGAAAGCTTCCAATTTAATTCATCGCTCGTATAATGGGCACTAGGCAATATTGTATTTAAAGGAAGTAAAATCAGTAGAATTTACCCAGAAATTCGTTACGATTGTTTTGTTATTGCAAGAATATTTGAAGATATTTATTGCAAGAATATTTGAAGATATTTATTGCAAGAGTATTTAAAAGATACGTATGTTTGTTGCCTATGTTATTAAATGACAGTCAACTGGCCCTGTGGAGTTCGGTCGTCTTTAGATGCGTCGAACTGATAATTCAAGGGTTGATTGAATTCTCACGTACGGGTAAGGATCCCTCATTTTGTTATTCATAAATCGATTCACTTTTCATTGCTAATTGGTAATATTCATATTTTAAAATGCGTTTTCTGTTTATATTTTATTGTTTGATCATAGCTGATCCATTCTTTTCAAATGAAAGAAATTGCTTGTTATTGGAACATTTATTATTTGTGTTAAAAATTGTTGTATTGCCAATAAAGTCTTATTGTTGAACTGATTATTTTACTTTCATCATTAACACCAACCACTATTGAGGGGGAGGATAAAAATTCAAAGCATAAATTCCTACTAGTATATATTTAACAAATTTATTAAAATAAAAAAATTGTGGAGTATCCCAAAATGAACACTTTTTAACAATTATTTTTTGTGATCCTTGTTTTTGAAACTTGTGTAATTATTTTCATGGTATTTTCAAATTAATTATATTTTAAATTAAAGATATTTTTTTTAATTAATATATTTATTATAATATTAATTTTATTATTATTAATTTAATTATCAACATAATATCAAAATTTTTAAATATAGAAATCAAAATTTACTAAAAATAGAAATTTGTGTAAATATATAATTCAAAAAATAGGCATAAAATTATTATTTATAAAAATTAATTACATGTAAATAATAATAATAATAATAATAATAATAATAATAATAATAATAATAATAATAATAATAATAATAATAATAATAATAAAAGAAAATCATGTAAAAACAAAAGAGAACAGAAAGACTTACACACTTTTTGGAAATATAAATGCAAGCTCTGCAGCATTCAAATAACAAGTTATACAAGTATATTTATCAGTCACTAAAAGTAACACTTTGTAACTTCAGACAAAAATCAGATAAACAGAAAAAAAATTTTTAATTACACAAAATATATAATAAAAAAATTCTACGACAATTTTCATCGTAACAGAAGTTTAAATAAAAACATAAACAATCAAGCAATCCTTATCGATTGGGTTGTTATTATAAAAATATTCTTTTAAAAAATTTCTCTAACCAGTTTTCGAGGATCAAGTAATTTTTAATGGTTTTTCGTTTCGTTTCTTTTATTTTTACAATTTACACAGCCGCTAGTTGGTAAACTAAGTTTGTCAAAAGATATACTTTAACTTTGATTAATCCCAAAAATTAAAAAATTGTAAAAATTCTAATTTCAAATAAAAATTTTATAAAAATATGCATTCTCTCAGTTATTAATTTGAATTTTTATTGTTACTGTTTACATTTTACATTTTGCTTTGAACGTACATCTATAAATCCTGATTACAATAAACCTTGTTATATTACCTAAGTCCAATTTCGATATTTTTAACTCAATATATATTTTTTATCTATCAATTTTTAGAAACTTAACAAAATAATAAAGCACAATCATAGTAAATTTTTAAAAATAAAAACTTAACTTAACTTAACTCTGAAAAGTAAATATGAATACTTCATTTTGATCGAAATCCATATGGTCATTACTGAATTATTAATCAATTCACGTAATCCTTCCACTTGTTTATTTTCATTTTATTTTATTAAATTGTTGATGATATATGTTGACATATTCATAATTGTCAATCAGAGCAGTAATATTTTTGATATCCAGACAATCAGAATACAAAAAGACAAAAAATGTGACTATAGCATTTTTTCTTCATCATGGGTTATCTGATTGACTCAAGGGTTTCATCTCAGACAGTGTCACAAAGAATAGAAATGCTTTATACACTATAAATCATAATTATTTTGACAGCAATTATATAAGATATTTGTATTATTCAAATTTAAATAACTATAAAATTATTTGACATACGATAGATATAATTATATAAATATAAAGCGCAATTAGTCTATTTTATGTTTTAATAATCCACTATTTCAAAAGTCTTTGTTATAGAAGCGTACAACTATTTTAAAAATAATCATTATTAATTTCCAAAATCAAAAGTATTTTGACAGTAAACAAAAATTTAATTAAATAAGAATTCCGTGATTATATTTTATTACTTTAATAAAATTCGAAGTATGTAAATCAAATTTTATTTATAATGATTTTATTTTCATTTTTTGTAATCAGAATATGCCAAAAATAAGTGAAATACCCACTGACATACGGGTCGCGGCTATCAATGACTATAAATTAACTAAATCTTACCGAAAGACTGGTAAAAATTTTCAAATTGCTCATGAAACTGTCCGACAACTTATCCTGAAACAGAAAAATACAGGCTCAGTAGTCAACAAACAGAGGTCTGGTAGAAAACGTGTGACGACTGATGCCGATGATAGGCTCATAAAGAGAACTGCTCTCAAAAACCGTTTCATTTCGTCCAAAGAGATAAAGGAAAACTTAAAAACGAAGACAAGTGTATCAACAATAAGACGACGACTCAACGAAAGCGGCGTAAAGGGTGGTTACGCAACCCGGAAACCTCTGATTTCTAAGAAAAATATGAAAAAGCGATTGGATTTTGCTAAAATGTATGCTGACAAACCTAAAGAGTGGTGGCATCGTATTCTGTGGTCGGATGAGAGCAAATTTCAACTCTTAGATAACAAAAGACGTCAACGATGTTGGAAACGACGCGGAGAACCACTAAGTCAGGCCATTACTAAACCGACTGTGAAACACTCGCCACTGGTTATGGTTTGGGGATGTTTTTCAGCTAACGGAGTTGGTAATTTGACCGAAGTAGTTGGCAGGATGAATGCCAAAGATTATGTAAACATCGTGGACATGAATTTGCAGTCGTCCGTTGATAAATTGGGTATGGGTTCCGATTATCTCTTTATGCAGGACAACGATCCGAAGCATAAAGCCAAACAGACAATAGCCTGGCTCAATAAAAAAAAGGTTCCATTGCTCGATTGGCCACCACAGTCCCCTGATATGAATCCGTTAGAAAATTTGTGGG
>JBBMKC010073419.1:0-17253 GCA_037834085.1 Bipalium vagum | reverse complement strand
TTATTATTATTATTATTATTATTATTATTATTATTATTATTATTATTATTATTATTATTATTATTATTATTGTTGATGTTGTGTGCAGAAAAGTTATGAGAAAATTTATATCAATAATCAAAGCTATTTTATTCATCAACAAAAATATATTTCAGTATAATCTGACTCCTTTGGACTTGGCGAAGTCAAACGGTCATTCGGAAGTTGTGGAACTTATTCAACGAGTTAAAAAGGTGATCGATTTTGGATTTTGGTACATTGCATTTTCAATAAGGTTCCAATAGAAATATTTGGGATCAATTTATAAAAATTATATTTTAAAAATCCAAGCTCCGTGCAAAGTCCTTAACAAGTAGAAAAACTGAAAAATGTGTTTTTCGGCCTTTGGAAAAAGAAAATCAATTTAAATACAGACATTCGTATGAAATAGAAATCAATAAAAATACTTTTAGGATTTGCAAGCGAAGAAGGTGTCTATTGACTATTCCCAAAACGTTGTTGAAGATCGCTCACAACACATTGAGCAAATGGAATATGTGAATGTTTTCCCATCGATTTGTCTGTTCTGATTTTTCTCTTACAGGTCGATCAGACTGATCTAGGTCGGGCCGTGATGGATGGGTGTGAAGAACGTTGTAATTTTTTGATGAGAACTGGCGCAGACTGCTATCAATATATGACGGTTAGAACGAAAGAAAAATAATTTTTTTTTATTATGTATTTTCATATTATTAATATTATTATTAATATTAAATTTCGAATATTTCTCTTCAAATGCGCGCTTCTTAACAGTTGAAAACAAAGTCTTTTTGAATATCTAATGTTGTGACACATGTCTCGACTCATCCACTCTTCATCAGTCAGTAATATTTGATATTTTTCTTTCATCATTATTATCAAAATTTCTCATCATGTCACTATTTTCTTCAGCAATAACGTTTTTTCAGTAAAATTCACAAAAGAATCTAAAACTTCTCTAGGTCTACTTAATTTAAATTATTATTATTTTATTATAGTTATATTCTTGAGTATTCGTTTGTAAATGAGAATTCAAAGTCGAAGCAACAATAATAATATATTTCATTAAATCTGATTAACCAAACAAACTTTTCAAACTTGGACCTCACCTTTTATTAAAATTAAATTACTTACTTTTTTAAAATAGACCAACATTTATTTAAAAACTTAAAGAACGTAACATTAGAATTTTTAAAAACTTTAAATTAAAAACATTTAAAAATTGTTAATCATGGCGTGAGGTCCTTATTTAAAAAAATTCAAACAAACTAATTGTTCGAATCACTCCTTATAATTATATTTTTATTTTTAATTTTGTAGCAAAATAAACACGTATTGATATTTTTTCTTAATATTATTATTATAGTCATTCTCACCTTTCAGCAACAAATAGTAGATTTCAGTGCGATGAATAATATCATAATGAATACTATAATAATAATATATCAACCTTTTGAAATAATCAATGCATTTTTAATTGTTCTGGACACTTGTGTAGTGGTGAAAATATTTTTTAATACATTACCATTTTTGCCAAATTTCTGAAATAACATTTCATTTTAACTTTACTATTAATATTGTGATGAATTATGAATTCAAAATGTTATAATACAAATGTCAATATATAATAATCAATTTTTTAATATTATATCATATTTAAAAATTTTGAATGATATTAGGAAAATATTTTCCTGCGTATAATGGTTTTCATAATAAACTTTTTAATATAGCAAATTCTTTTATGCATTGTGAAGAAATTAGATTATTAATTAAGAATTTTTATAAAATGGGACAATCATATGGTCAAATAGAAAAAAAATGATTTGATCATGGCAGCTGTACAAAACATTGTTTAATCAGAAAATGAAGAATTAAACTTGATTAAAGACTCTGGTAGATAAATAGAAATCATTGGTGTTAAAAAGATATATAAACAATGAAAAATCTAAATATGTCAAGGTGACCTCTAATGTAAGTTTAAATGGGACTCGTTTAAATGTTTCAAGAAGAACCTTAAACAATTGGTTACAGAAAAGTGATTATAAATAAAAAAAGAAGTATTATATTATATAAAATTATAATATTATTATATAAAAAGAAAGCACAAAATTTGCAGCTGACTCGTATCCATAGAAAAGTAAAAGTTCCACTGATATCGTCATAGATTCATAAAAGTAATCCATGGGAAACCATGGTTTACAGTCGAAAAAACAGTTTTCTCTGAATGGGTTATCATCATCAGCTTTGACTGGCCTTTTTGCTGATCATGAATGTTAAAATATCCGAAACTAAACCTTAAAAACCATTCTTCACATTGACCTTTGTTTACCTAATATTCTACATAATTTTCTTTTGAGTCGTGGAGCATTTATAACCTTGTGTTATTAGTATAATAATCTTCGTCAAAAGTTAAATTTGTTGTCACATATTTCAAAATTAATATCTAAAAAATAATTTGATTTATTTTGTTAATAAATCGAACTGGGCTTATTGATTTATATAATGAATATTTAATTAATAATTTAAAACTATATTTATTGCTTTTCAGTAAAACAATTTGCAATCTTAAAGGAAAACATTATTAAATTTTGAATTTACTGCAACTAAATTCGATAACATTGACTCATTAAAACAATGAAACACCCACATTAAATACTTCCGGAAATTCTTTTAGAAAAATTTAAACTGAATAATCTTAATTATGATAAAAATATTTACCTGATTGGATACTCACTTTATATAACCCGTGCATAATTTGTGACTATCTTATCTGTACATAACTTGATTTTTTGTTAATGTTTTTTTGCCAATTTTTTTTATCTAATTTAATTTTTATTTCTCTTTTCAGATTCGTGGATGTTCTATGACGAAAGGTTTCTTATTTTTTATCTCATACAGGATTTACAGTGTAAATTTTAACTTCAAATAACGATTTTTTAAACTGTTCATTTTTAAAAAGAACATCAAAGAAAATTTTCTCAAGTAAAAATAAAAATAAGAAACAGCTTGAGACCAATACTCATCAAACAATAATAAAAAAACCAAAATGGAAATGAGTCATGCATAATTAGCCTTGAACTGGATATAAATGTAAATACTGGTAAAGGTCGTGTTTTGTTAGTTTAATTTAAAAATTCGTTACTTTACACTGTAAGCTCTGTGTGTTGATTATTGAACTTTTTCAATGCTTTTTGTTATTTATTTGTTTTGTATTTTTACACAAATAAAATTATTATGAATAATAAAATAAAACCCTATTCATCATGATCAGAACTCTGTCACATAAATTAATTTCACCGTGTTACATTCCGTATAACTAGCATATTTAGTTTTGTTTTAAATCAATAAATTAATCAATTTTTATTTTAAAAAAATTAAACATTTTCATAATTTAAATTCAAATATTTAAACAAACTCCATATGACCTTGGCCAGCTATACGGAATTTCAACCATTTTGTCATTTTCAAAATGTCATTCAGCATTTTTTTATAATTTTAAATAAAATTCTTGGAAAATTAAATTGGCTGGGGTTTTATTTAGTTACATAAATTAAATTAATTATAATTATATGTGCTCTTTAGCTTCGTATGATTCTTTTAATCTTTCTTCACGAGAAAACTGTCTAACGTTATGTGCGAAAATGAATAATACAATCTATCCGTGTTTCCTTGAAAATCTGAATCCAAACACTTCAAATAGTTCTGATGGCAAAGGAAACACTTTGGTTCACTTAGCCGTAAAGCTTTTGGACATTGAGCTTTGTGAGACTCTCATAAAAGCCGGGGCAAATATGAATGCAGTCAATGATAAAGGTCTGACACCTTTATTGGAATTATTGTCCAATTTAGACCATCAAACCTTCAATCAAGTATCGACTGTTTGGTTGTTGGCAATTTAAAATCGATTTTAGTGTGAACACAAAATCATCGAAATAGTTCATTTATTTGTTCGGTTGCAGTCAGATTTGAGAGAGCTTTATAAACAAGACTTTCCTCTTTTTCATGAGGCATCAAAATTTAACTGTGAAAGGTTCATCATTTTTGCCTTTGATTTGCGCTCTTTTGAGACTTTTATTGCTGGGTTTTGATGAGTTAACTTTAGATTGCTACTTGCTTTTGTACCGCCGAAACACAATCGATCTTTGGAGGTGGACTATGATCTATTTAGGATTTCTCTGGCTAAGCCATTTTATATGTTTTGCGAAGCTCTGTTGGATTTCTTTCCAGAAGATAAGTTGAAATCGTTCATTACTGAAAATATTATAAAACAGGCAAAGCGACCCGACGGCCGAAAGTTATTAAAATCTTTGGTCATAAAGGCAAATGATAGCGTGAAACAGATTGTACTGGAATCTTGTCTGAATTATCTAGCACGACAAGAGGACGAAGACTCATTTAAATGCTTGATCGATATTGAAATAAACAGTCCCAACCTTTTTCTAAACGGAGAAAATCTTCTGACAAGTTTATTGAAAGAAAGGAGATTTTGTTTTTGTAAACGGATACTCCAATCGGAAGTAAACAAGAAAAAATTTGTCAATATGAAAAATTACAAAAATCAAACTCCTTTGCAAGTTGCCATCGAGAGCGAATCGATGGAATTGGTGAGAATGTTACTATTTGAAACTGACCACTTGGATAATGAAGACGATGACGGGTTTACTGCTTTGATCCAACTCTTTGTGAAAGTATCGGGAAATAGTGATGTAATTGCTGTGTCTCTGTTCGTATTTATTTGATGATATTGTTCAGAAAAATCGATCTTCAGAGTTCTTAATTGAAATCAAATCGATAATTTCTCAAGGAGGTAATATTTACTTTAAAAACAGAAAGGGGATTAGGGCCATCGATTACTGCTCTCGCCATGAAACCAGGACAGACATAGAAGCATTTTTCGAAATTTATCAGAGCAGGTTTTCGGGTTCTGCAACGAAGATTGTTGTAGTGAAAGAGACTGAAATTGAGAAAAAGGTACCCTTTGTTTTGTTAATAAGATTAATGAAAATTCAGATTTGCGGAATTTGTTTCGATAAGGAAATCAACTCCGTTTTTGATTGCGGTCACACAATTTGTGACACTTGTGGTGATAAAATTGTTCGATGCCCCTACTGCAAATTGGAACCTGTCCAGGCAAAGAGACTCTACTACAACTGAGTACGATATTGAGCAGATAACAAATTTTATTGATTTGATAAAAATGTCTTCCAAAGTTCCGTTCCTTTACACTAAATTTTACTGGATCATAAAATTTCACAATTTTTATATTTGGCTTCAAAAGCAAAATAAAGGTTAAATCGAACAGTTTTCTTTTTTAATGCTGATAAATCGTCAATATTAAAAACAACCAAACCTTCAGAAAAATTATGACGCCAACGATCAATAACATGTCCTTCAACATTCCAATAAAATGTCTCAAATTTGTTTAGATATATGACCAGCTCCATATTTAACGTAAATAAAATAAAATATTTTGCTTATAATATGAAAGAAATTATTTATATTTTTAGTTAAAATCTCAATTTAATTTTATTTAAAAATTGAAACCAGTTTCTGCAGAAAAAACCGATGTTTGAAAAACTACTTTAATCAGTTTGTTAGTACTTAATTTCCCAACTGGTAAGTTAACGCATTAATGTAAGCTTCAATCGGACTCTTCATCTACCGATTGTTGTAAGAAAATCAGCTCGAACGACAAAACTTTATTAATATAACAATCAAACGAATATAATACACAAAGTGTACCCTGCTTATCCTCCCGGCACACACGCTCATCCGTTCGTCAAAAACGTGATTAATAAACAGGGTATACTTTTTTTCGTATAAAAAAAAACTAAATAAATCATTAAAAAATAATCAAAAAATTTAAAACTGAAAATATCAAATTTTTTCTTAAAAAATGAAAACCAAAAGCAACGATTTAAATAACCTATACAATCAAGAATTAAATAAAATTGAAAATAAATTTCCACAAAATAAATATTATGAAATATTTTTAAGAGCTAAAAATTTTAATTGAGAAGGAAAAGATTTAAAATTTTATTCTAAAGATTTATTATGATTAATTGATAATTGTACATTTGAACCATATAAAAATAGAATATAAGAACAACATAAAAATCTGAATGATCCAATTATTTATAATTACTCGAAAATAAATAAGGAATTAAGTGTAGAAATATTAAAATTTTATCACGGAAAATTAATAAAACTTTTAAATAAAACTCAATAATTAATTTTTTTAAAATTATAATTATTTTTTAATAATCTTTTTTTCCTAAAAAATGGTATTGTGAAATTTGTGACAAAATATTTCAAAATATAATAAATCAAAACATCTAAAGACAAACGTACATTTGAAAAATAAAGCTAAAGGTACTAATAAAAGTACTAATGATACTATTAGTGCTAATAAAAATACTAGTACAAATAAAAATACTACTGAAAAAAGTACTATTGAAAAAATTCAAGAAAAATATCCATCTTTTTTATAAAAACAGGAGGAGATATTCAATCACAAATTACAAATAATAAATTCCTTAACGAAATTTACAACAGGAAAATACCCAGGAGAATTACATTTAAAATCTTTAAATCCTTTAAACAAAAAAAATCCAGGTTCACAATTTTACGGGTCAATTGGGCTCGAGTGGACTTTTCATAGAAGTCTGCTAGTGTTTGTAAATTAAATAAAAACTATTCAGATTTTTAAAAATAAAAATTATAAAATTTGTCTGGAATATAGACAATGTTCAAACTGAGGAAATATAAAACTTTTAAATGATATTAACTTTCAAAATTTACAAGTAATAATAAAGAATTTTATAATCAGAAATGTAAAGAATGTATGAATGAAGAAAATAAAATTTCAGAAATCAATTACAAAGAAAAAAGAAAGAATGAAATTAGAAATATAGAATTTCCGAATAATAAATTTTGCACAAAAAAAAGAAATATAAATGAAGTATATTAATGTTAAGTTCCTAAAAGTGGCTGATTTTAAAAGAAGATCGAACTTGGGCTTTTAGGTCACTTAACAAAGTACTTAATATCAGAATGGTTTACGGATGAACGTTCAAGCACAAATATAAAAATTACTGTCACAAATCAAATCAAAAAGAAATGAACAAATGTTTATCAAAATATTTATTGGTAAAAATCTTTCACAAACTTCAAATTACAAATTACTTATAAGATTTTAACTGATCGATCAGAAATCTTTAGAAACAGACTTAGTCTATTGTGCTAAAGCCTTTAGAAGTTTGCCAGCTAGCGACTGTGCAAACTTTAAACAAAAAGAGAAGAGAAAGAAAAACATTAAAATTTTACCTGATCCTCGATTAAGCACCGAGTATTTATTTTGAAGAAGTTTTAATTTAAGCTTTAAGTCAATTGGTTAAGATTGCTTAAAGGTTGTATTTATTTAATTTAAAAGTTATAGGATACTGCTGTTTTGATTGAATCAAACAGAGTATGCGCAATTAAGTAATAATAATATTAATAATAGTAATAATATCAACAACAAATTTTATCAATTAAAGTTCTTGAAATTTGATGATTCACGGAATGAACGAGCTATAATTCTTTCTCTAATTTTTTGCCGAAATGTATCCTACTTATACAATCTCTTTCTCTGTGGAATGTCTTTTGTTTACACAATAATTGTCGCTGTCTGGATCAATGGAATGTTTACAATATCTGTTGCTGTTTGAATCAGTGGAATTTCAATTGAAAACACGTGTGTTAGACTCGAATGATTGTTTACTGGCTCTTGTTTTTCCCGTCGTTCTATCGTCCTTTTCATTACCCCAGTTAGTTGCTTTATATAATATTTTTTATAATTTATTTATTTTTAGAAAGTATGAAAATACTTATAATATAATTTATTGTATTTTATTTTCTTATTATAAAACTTTTTTTTACATTTTTCTATATTTAGTAACCTAAGGTTGCTAATTTTAATTTTGCTAATATATATTTTTATTTTTTACAATTTCTCATAATAATAATAATTATTGTTATTATTATTATTATTGTTATTTGAAGAGAAATTTAAGATCGATAGTTAAAAATCTTTCACATTAAAAGTAAAAATCACAATATTAAATAACAAATGTTTATTGATCACTAAAAGTTTTTTAACAATAAAATGTTCATTGTGGGATGCTCCACATTAAAAAGAGATTATTATGTTTTTAATTCTGAATGTAAAAAATGTGAAAAAAGTTATAACAGAATAGAAATCCTATTTATTATCAAAATATTTTTTACACATATGCTTGTTAATTAACATCATTGATTTTGATTAAAACTCTTAGGATATAATCTTAATGCAAATTACTTTTTTTTATAGAAAATTAAAAGTTAGCTCGTTTATAATATAAAAAGTTATAATATTATAAGTAAAATATAAGCAGTATATGATATATTAATTTTATATCAAATATAAAAAATAATGAATTAATAAATAATAAAATTGTTAAAAATAAATTAGATATTAATTGGACATGGTGAGGAACGCCGTTTCTCACTCTAAGAAATTAAAACCAGTTCTATAAATAAAAAAGTACTTCAACGCAGTACCATTCGAATTATAAAAAGTATTTTTAAAACATTTGATACTGTAAAATAATAGAAATAAAGATGTATAGGTGAGTATAAGAAGGTTTGAAAAATATCCAAACATGGGAAAAATATCCCAAAATTTAAAAAATCAATTTTAATTTAAAAAAATAGATGTCAGAAATTACAGAAACAAAACTTCAAAATATATTCGAAATAGGTAAACCAAAATATATAACTTTCAATGGTGACAAAATATTACCTCTCTAAAAAATAATTAATGAAATTAAAGATAAAGTTGAAGAAACTTAGGAACAAAAACAAGGTGGTGTACTTCCATTAATTCCAATTCTTGGAGCAATATTTGCAGGATTAGGAGTAGCAGGTGGAGTTGCTGGTGGTATTGCAACAACTGTTCAAAAAGTAAAAGAAACTCAAAAAAATAATGTTGAGAAAGAAAAATAAATAAACACACGGAAGGTGCTAGAGCCGAAGACTCGTTTTCCCAACTCAAAATTTTCCCATCAATCTTTTTTTTCGCAAACTCAAATTGTAATTTTAAAAGTGATGTTCTTATCTTTTTGTCGTTTTTATCATGATAGATATTTGGATTATGATTGGTGAGATGTAGCTGAAGAATTTAAATTATCTTATAGAGAGCTAATGAGACAATTCAATTTGAATAAAATAATGATTTATACTGAATATTTAGATGAAGATGATTTATTTATTGAACATGATTAAAAAACGTTAACGAAAAAAATCCAAATATTTAAAATTTTATTTTTAAAAAATGAGTCGATTTAAGATTGTAAAAACAAATGAATTACTAGAGATTTTATGTAAATATGGAATTAACTCAACTACAAATTTTGATTTAATTGATATTGCTTTAGACTTAAAAATACCCTTAAAAGTTTTAATGAAAGATGAAGTTAAAGAAAACAGAATAAAAAAGAAATTCTATTATTTAATAATTATCAAAATCCAAACAAAAAGGAATTCATTGGGTTGATTATTTTAAAAATTTATATTTTGATTCTTATTGTTTACCACCGCTTGAATATAAAGAATATAATAAATTTGATTTTCAGTCTGAAACAGATTTAGAGTATTGTGGACAATTATCTTTATATGTTTTATATCGACTTTTTAGCGGAAAAAAATTTGAAGAAATTTTAGAAGAAATTGAATGTTATTTTTGAAATGTTTAAATGAAAAATAAAAATATATGGCCGATAAAGTTTTTGTTAATATTGCTGAAAATGGAGAATATATTTGTACCAATGCTCTAAATCATTATGATGAAGATGAAGATGAAGAAAATAAAATAAAAGAAGATGTAAATTTTATTAGAAATGAAAGTGAAAATAAATTTTTAAATGTTACTGGAGATTCCATGAAAGGAATTTTAAATATGAATAATAATAAAATAATAAATATTCCAAATCCTACTGAAGATAATGATGTTGTAAATAAAAAATATATAGATGATAAATTAAATATAATAAGAAGTGAAAAAATAATTAATGTAAATGATAAAACAATTAATATTAAAAAATTTGATATGAAAAATTAAACATATAGAAAAAGATTCCCGTGATAAAAAACTAAAATCGAAAAAATATTTTTCAAAACTAAAAATCTTTTATGCAGAAGATGAAACATTTAAACCAAATATTTGGCATTCATTTTGGAAATCACCAATATCAAAAAGTAAAAATGTTTCTGGTCTAAAAATTACTGCAAAAAATGATGGATATTTATTTGGAAATATTTCTAATTCTTTAATTGAACCTTTTACAATAATATTAGTTGCAGAAAAAATCACTTATAAAAAAGATGATATTTTAAATTTTGGAACAAAAAATAAATATCATGTTTTTGGTTGGTATAATAATAATAGGAATTATTTTTTGATAATGGAAAATCAATAGGATGAACAGAAATAACAGAATATATATTCGGAACCGATTTAATATTTTTTAAATGTACTAAATCACTTACTTTTCCAACACATTCACATTTTTTCTATAATTCAGAAGAAAAATATTCCAAAAAAATAATCTAAAAGAAATGAACAATTATATAGATAATAATCAAAAGCTTAAAATCAAAGATGACATCAAATTATGTTAAAACTATTAAAGACCAAATAAACAAACTTAATAAAATAAAAAGAGAAGGAGAAGGTTATAAAATTTACAAGCCAAAACATACTATTGATCAGTTTGTAACATTAAGCAAATATTTAGCAGTTAAAAAAGCAGGACATGATAATCTTGATCATTTAATTTTAAAAATTTTAAATAAATTAAAAAACTAAAAAAGAATACAGACAAAAATTATGAAAAAATATTTTAATAACTGATACAATTTGACATAAAATAATAACAAAATATTTAAAAATAACAAAATTAAATGGAAGTTGGTTTACAGAAAATATCAAACCTTTTATCTCAAAGATTTTCTTCATCATTTTTAATAAAAAGTAAAACATCAGAAATATCTTTTAAATTTAATTAATACCTTAAATCTAGAACATAGTTTAAACTATGAACTTTAAGTGAGAAATTTATTGAAATAAATCTTGAAAGTGGAAAGATGATTAATTTTGAAGTTAAAGCAAAAAAGGATTAAATTTCTTTGAAATCTTTTATCTTATCCGTTTTAAATAATTGTTAAATATTTCCGTTTCTTTTTTATATTCTTCTTCAAAATACTTTGCTTTAATTTCTTGAAATAAATATTCTTCATAATAAATTTTATTACTTTTACTTAGATTTTTATCAGATCTTAATGGTCTTAAATTTTTCCAATTCCAACATATTTTAAAATGATCTTTATTATCAAATTTTAAAACTGGAAGAACATGATCAATATTCCAAAAACATCCTTGGTTTTCCCATGTCATTCCATCATAAAATTGAAACTCAATCCACTTATATAAAAAATCAAAACTACATCCTATTAACATTTTTATTTGTTCAGATTCTTTCTGTTCTTGTAAACATCTATTTAAACTGGTATAAAAATTTTGTTGAAGTTTTAACATTGGATTTTCTTGTTTTCTATTTCTAAGATAGGCATTATATTTTATTCTATTTTCTGGAATCTTTCTGAAATCTTTCTGGAATCTTTCTGGAATCTTTCTGGAATCTTTCTGAAATCTTACTGGAATCTTTCTGAAATCTTTCTGAAATCTTTCTGGTATCTTTCTGGAATCTTTCTTTGTTGTGTTACATTAAATTTATAACAATTTTTACATTTATTCATTTTTTAATAAAATTCAGAAATAGGTTTTATTTGAAAACATTGTAAACATTTTTTAAAATTTACAGCTTGACAATTTTCAGTAATGAAATTTGTATTCGCCATTTTTAAAATAAAATTTGATTTTTTTTAAAGAATTATTTTTAATAATCTCATTTGTTAGTAATGAAACATAAAAATGGAACACTACAGATACTAACAATTATTTTTTTTAATTTGTTATAGTTAGGGAACAACTTATTCCCCAACCTTTTATGATTTGTAAATAAAAAAAAAGATTGTATACAGATACACTGACAATTTTTTAATTGGTTATAGGTGGAGGGTTAATTATACCCCACCTTTTGATAATTATAAATTTAAAAATTTTTATTTGTATATGTATACTGTTGGGATCTATAGAAAAAGAGGTCCCAGCACCAATCAACTCAAATTCAAAGCCCGCAAAGGATCCGGAACCGCTACAACCAGAGCAAGAGCTTATGGAGGATGATTCTCCAAAGCTCATAATAGACACATAACAATTTTAACTGTGAAATTTGCATGAAAAAGCCTTGTTAGGCTTACTTTCTTTTATATTATGATTCTTTTCATGTGTTATTTTATATTTTAGTTTATATTTTATAAAAAAATAATAATATTTAAATTATATCTGTTTTTAATTAATATAAATAAATAAAATAATAATATAAATTGTGAGTTGAAATTAATTAAAACTTAACCCACAAAATTAGTAAAAAATAATCAAAATGAATCAAAAAATAAAACTTACTAAACATACATTAGTATGAGAAAACATTAATATGTAGATTATATTTAGTAAGTTCTATAATAAGAACTTTCCTAAAATAGCAAAAACCCACATATTACTCTATTAATGGATAGTTTTATTTCTAACCAATCAATAGATCAGGAATGTGAAAATCAGAAGTATATAAGCTCTTGCTTTTCTCATTCAAATCTCAATTAACTTCGCATTAGACAAGTTACATGATTCGGTTATTTAAAACGTATTTCGATCTCTTTTGAGAGAATTCTAAATAACTAAATAATCATTAAAGTATTCAGAGCAAATACTCTGCAATACGTTCTTTTAATAATCTTCTCATTTCTGTTTTTTGTTATCTTGGCAATTTGATTCTCTAGGCGACAGAATACGTATTTTTAACACCAGGGCTTCTTCGGTTATCGTAAAACCAAGAAGACTTTAATTAATATTATTATTGTGATAAGATTTGTATTTATTTTACAAAATATATTGTTGAAATAAGAATCGTGTTGTCTAATTTGATTTTATTTAGACTTAGTTCGTATCATAGAACATTCATTTGTTACACTACCTTTGAAGTAGTTGGTGAGCCCATTTCTAACCTATATTAATAGTGTTAGCATTTATATATTTTCGAGATTAGATCTCACAGTAAGCGTCGAACTAAACACTTACAATTAGTAAAGAATCCGATTTGCTTAATCGATTCAGTTAGACCACATTTATTTAGACATTGACGGAGTTCATAAGATATAGCTTTCACCTGTCACTTTCAACAAAGACTATCACGTATGGCATTTGTATTTGCATCTATAAAGCTATTAGTTTTCAATTACGAACTCTGATTGACCGCGTATTACATTTTTTTTATTTAAAAATGTCACTCCTGTCTTTTTTAAATCTTTTTTTCTGTCTGATCAATTTTTTTTATTTCTGAAGAGTTTTGTCTTAACTTCTTGACATTGATTTTTTGGTTTCTGCTTTCTAACTGATTGATAAAAATATTTCAATGTATTTGGCCTGTTTATCTTCGTTTGCTTCTGTGTTTGATCCTTTATTTGCTTTTTTACGGCCTATGTTGGCATTTAAATCTGTAAGAGATCGTTTCAAAAATCGGGATTCCATAATAAATAAAAAATTCTTTTTTAAAAACTTTATTTGTATTTATTATGCAATACCCAATATAAATAAAATATAAAGTTAATTATGATGAAGAAATAACTAAGTAATCTTTTAGAATAGTTTGACTTTTGAATACGTTATTCGAACTGTGCATCGTCTCGTTCGAGAAATTGAACGTCCATAAAATGGTTCTTTAAAATTTTGTGGTTCAAAATGGGTGTTGATAATTGCTCATGGAAATTGGTGATTTCGACGTGATCAAATATGATCATAAGGCTAGTTTAAAATAACTTACTAATTTTAAAGATGTTTGTAATTATATACATTATGAAAATCTTTTAGTATAAAATTTGATACTTAGGAAGTCATAAAGAGCTGGGATATGGATTCCACACAATATATCAGATGATTAGACATCTAGGAATTAAGATTTCAAATGAAAATCTAATAAGACAAACCAAAGAACCATTTTGGTAAGAGAATTATCACTTCTGATGAAAAGTTAATTCTTTATGAGAGCTATGATAGTCATGGCCAACGACTTTTTGCAGAACATACTCCAATTCCAACTGCAAGGCTATCAATACAACTGCGAGGCTAGACAATACATTGTATATGGTAGTACTGAAAGGGAATTGTACATTGTTAGTTGCTTGATCATGGCCAAACTGTTGATTTATATTGCTTGTGTTAAGAACTGAACCCACTGCATGATGCACTCTTGCAAATTCGTTCAGATTTAGTCAATAAAAAGATGTTATCCTACTTCACAGTAAGGCTAGGCCACACATCTCTAAAATTACTCAACAAAAGATCCGTGAGTTTAGATATGAAGATTTGTTTTACCCAGTTTATAGCTTTGACATCTTGCCATCAGAATATTATTTTTTTCTGTCTTTGCAACATTTTCTTAAAGGTTAAAGGTTTGTGAACAATGATGAGGTAAAATCGAGTTTGAAATCTTTTTTTGTTGAATTCTACTAAATCTTTTGCCAATGATATCAAGTTCTTGATGAAAAGATAACAGATGATTGTCGATACTGATAGTGAATACATAATTGACTGATATTATTTTGTATTAAATATATGTTATCTTAAAACTTCACTTTTTGATCACCGTTTTCTTTTCGGTGCACCTAATAATTTGAAGACAATATACGGACGCAAAACAATAAGAATACAATAGTGTAAAGCGTTCTTTTATTTTACCACCCATTCTCATTTACCCAGAGTTTACAAAAAATTTTATACTGATGACATACGCAAGCATATTTGCAACAAGAGTGATTAGATGAAAAGGAAAAAGAAGAAGTAGCATATACAAGCAGGAATTTGAAAAAACACGAAAAACCTATTCAGTAACAAAAGAATCACATTCAATAGTGCTTGCAGTAGGACAATGTCAACATTGTGAAACAGGTCACATAATACATATATGGATCATAAACCATTATAACATCTGATGAATAAACGAAATACCACAAAAGAATAGTAAGATGAACATTAGCACTACAAGACTTTGATATTTTGATAAAATATTAGCAAAGGAAAGCAAAAATAAGATTTCATGGATTAGGAATAACTATAAGGACAATCAAGGATCAGTAAAAGAAGTATCGACCAAAAATACAGACAAACCCCGATATAAGGAAAACTACATTATTGGGGATACTTTAATGTACAATTTTTGAGGACCAATTTTTATTTAGAAAAACATCGTATTCTCCTGATATAAAGGACCCCTGTGATAAAGGGCAATAAATTTATGAAATCTTAATTTAAACTTATGAAATTTTCATTTTTGTTCAAAATTGTTTAAATAATAGTAAACCATAACAATAATTAATAATAATAAAATAAATAAACGAATCGCATTAAATTACCAAAAAAATCTAAAATTCGTCAAAATCTACAACAGGTCAAGAAAATCAATTTGAAAGAGGTAGCAAAACATTTTCAAATATTTTTGGTAAATCAGACAATTATAAAACTGTTTTAAAGCTTTCTAAAAATCAGCCAACAACAAATTCATATCAAATTGATTCCACTAAAAGAACCAGGAAGCCTAAATATGAAGAATTTGAAAAATGTCTGCAGCTATCTATTAATCCACTTTCATCGAAAAATCTAAATGTGACTGAAGATTTTATGACATTTCTAGCTACTAAATTCGCTACTGAGCTGGGTATTGAAATTTTTAAGGCATCCAACGGTTGGCTTCACCGATTTAAGTTTTTATCTGATGAAAGCGGAAATATTAATCTACAGCCAATTGATAAAGGTCATTAAAAATTATGAATTATCCGATATTTATAATATGGATGAAACTGGTCTTATATATAAACAACTTCTTTCAAGAACATTTAGCAATCATAATGTTAAAGGCATCAAAATGGATAAACGCAGATTGACTATTGTATGCTGTTGCGATGCGATTGATAACAATAAAAGGAAACTTACTTTAATCGGTAAATCTAAATTTCTCCGATGCTTTCGGGGTATTGAAAATATCAAAACTTATTAATTATCAATCAAATTTTAAGGCTTGGATGACAGCTCTGGAATTTAATAATTTGGTTAATGATTTTAATAGTGATTTGCTAAATCAAAAGAGAAAAGTTCTCTTAATTTTGGATAATACACCTTTCCATAAGAATTTCATATTATTCAATGTACAATTGTTATTCCTGCCAAAGAATTCAATTGCAACTTTACAATCTCTTGGTGCTGGAATAATTCTAGCTTTCAAATGTCATTATAAAAAGTTTTATTTGAGAAAACTACTGGATATACAAGAACTTCATGATAACATTAAGGATATTCAACAAGATGTGACTCTTTCAGATTGTATATATATGATACAGAAATCATGAAACGAGATTAGTGCTTCAATAATTGTAAATTGTTGGAATTATTTTGGGTTAATCACTCTTGAAACCTCCTTGCCTAAATCTGACATTGATTCAGTATTAGAAGATATTTCGATTTCCATTGAGAAAATTAATGTGGAATCTCCGTTATCAGCCGATGAATATGTCTGCCTTGATGATAATATTGAAATTTTGGAGGAGCTGAATACGGAAGAGATTGCTGGAATTTTTAAATCAACGAATAATTTATCTTCAGATGAGAAGGAGTCTGTGAATGAGCATATTCCAAGTAAAAAAAAAGTTGTTGATTGTCGTGAAACTATTAGGATATTTCTTTGTTCAAATAATGCATCAGCTGATGAAAATCCCCTAAGCAATTTTATGAAGTTTGAAAAAAAATCAGAATTGCTTTACAGACGACAATGAATCAAAGAACATTTATTGAATACTTTAAATAACATTTTACATTTGGAATGTGACTTCCGGATCTTTTTTCAACTAATAATAAGTATTAAATAACCTTAAAATGTCATAACTAGGGCCCCCAAAAAGTCAATAAATGCAATTTTTTGATTAAATCGAATAAAGTCAATAAAGTCAATTAATAAAGTCAATAACTACAATTTTTGTTTAAATATTACA